>JAJPUD010007556.1:636-105432 GCA_023553655.1 Myrmecobius fasciatus | reverse complement strand
TGAAAAAATAGAAGAAAATATGAAATATCTCCCAGGAAAAACAACTGACTTGGAAAACAGATCCAGGAGAGACAATTTAAGGATTATCGGACTCCCTGAAAGCCACGATGAAAAAAAAGAACCTGGATGCTATCTTCCAGGAAATCATGAAAGAGAATTGCCCTGATGTTTTAGAATCAGAAGGCAAAATTGGCATTGAAAGAATTCACCGATCACCTCCAGAAAGAGACCCCAAAATTAAAACCCCAAGGAATATCGTGGCCAAATTTCAGGACTATTGCACCAAGGAAAAGATATTGCAAGCAGCTAGAAAGAAACAGTTCAAATACCGAGGAACTGTCATTAGAATTACACAGGATCTGTCAGCTTTCACATTGAAGGATCGAAGGGCCTGGAACCAGATATTCCGAAAGGCAAAAGAACTCGGATTACAGCCAAGAATAAGTTATCCAGCTAGAATGAGCATCATCTTCCAGGAAAGAAGATGGTCATTCAATGATACAGGAGAATTTCACCTATTTCTAATGAAAAGACCTGATCTGAACAAAAAATTTGACCTCCAAATAGAGAACTTGAGAGAAACATTAAAAGGTAAAAAGGAAATCTCTTGAGAACTATATTCCTACTATAGGTAACCTTTAAAGAATGGCAGTATAATTTGATTTTTCTTTGATAATCATGGAAAAGAAAATAGAGGTGGAAGGGATACCATACTGAAAAAGAAAAAGGGGGGAGGGGGGAAAAGGAGGCAAAATAAAGTAAAAATAAAGAAGGTAAAATAAGGCAAAAATCTCATAAAGAGACATAGAAGATCTAATATAATTGAGGGAAAGAAGGGAGGGTGATGAGTATTGTGTAAACTTTACTCTCATTAGATTGGACTCTAAGAGCGTATATCAGACACATTTGGCTTCAAAGAAAGCACTGACCCTCCTTGTGGGAAGGTAGGAGGGAGGGGAGAAAAGGAAAGGGATAAACTAATAGAAGGATTAGGGGAAAGGTATAAAGGGGAGGGAGGGACTATAAAGGGAGGAGGATTATTGGTGGGAGGTGGTCATCAAGAGCAAAGTACTGGGGAGGGGGAAGGGAGAGAGGGGAAAGGGAAGAGATAATCATAACTGGGTAAATAAGATGGCAGGGAATACAGATATAGTTATTTTAACTGTGAATGTGAATGGGATGAACTCTCCCATAAAACAGAAGCGGGTAGCAGACTGGATTAAAAGTCAGAATCCTACAATATGTTGTTTACAAGAAACACATCTAAAACATAGAGATACATACAGAGTGAAGGTAAAGGGCTGGAGCAGAATCTTCTATGCTTCAGGTGAACAAAGAAAGGCAGGGGTAGCAATCCTTATCTCAGATCAAGTAAAAACAAAAATAGATCTAATTAAAAGAGATAAGGAAGGAAACTACATTTTACTAAAGGGTTCCATAGACAATGAAGCAGTATCAATACTTAACATATATGCACCAAGTGGTATAGCATCCAAATTCCTAGAGGAGAAGTTAAGAGAGATGCAAGGAGAAATAGACAGTAATACTATACTAGTGGGAGATCTCAACCTTGCTCTCTCAGAATTAGATAAATCAAATTCCAAAATAAATAAGAAAGAAGTTAGGGAGGTTAACAAAAGGCTAGAAAAGTTAGGTATGATAGATCTCTGGAGGAAATTGAATGGTGATAGAAGGGAGTATACTTTTTTCTCAGGGGTTCATGGAACTTATACAAAAATTGATCATGTGTTAGGGCATAAAAACCTCAAAATCAAATGCAGAAAAGCAGAAATAGTAAATGCATCCTTCTCAGATCATGATGCAATAAAACTCACATGTAATATAAGGCCAGGAGAAAATAGACCACAAGTTATTTGGAAATTAAATAATCTAATCCTGAAGAACGAATGGGTGAAAGAGCAAATTACAGACACAATCGAAAATTTCATCCAGGAGAATGACAACAATGAGACAACATACCAAAATTTGTGGGACTCGGCTAAAGCGGTTATAAGGGGTAATTTTATATCTCTAGATGCTTACTTGCGTAAAACAGAGAAGGAGAAGATTAATGAACTGGACTTACAATTAAAAAAGCTAGAAAAAGACCAAATTAAAAACCCTCAATTAAATACCAAATTGGAAATTCTGAAAATCAAAGGGGAGATCAATAAAATTGAAAATAAGAAAACTATTGAATTAATAAATAAAAGTAAGAGTTGGTTTTATGAAAAAACCAACAAAATAGATAAGCCTTTAGTTAATTTGATTAGAAAAAGGAAAGAGGAAAATCAAATTATTAGTCTCAAAAATGATAAGGGAGAACTTTCCTCCAATGAAGAGGAAATTAGAGTAATAATTAGGAGTTTCTTTGCCCAACTTTATGCCAATAAATTTGATAATGTAAATGAAATGGAGGAATATCTACAAAAATATAGATTGCCCAGATTAACAGAAGAGGAAATAAATTATTTAAATAGCCCTATTTCGGAAAAAAGAAATAGAACAAGCTATTAATCAACTCCCTAAGAAAAAATCTCCAGGACCAGATGGATTTACATGTGAATATTACCAAACATTCAAAGAACAATTAATCCCAATACTATATAAACTATTCGAAAAAATAGGGAAAGAAGGTGTACTACCAAATTCCTTCTATGACACAGATATGGTGCTGATAGCTAAACCAGGTAGGGAGAAAACTGAGAAAGAAAACTATAGACCCATTTCCCTAATGAATATTGATGCAAAAATTTTAAATAAGATTTTAGCAACAAGATTACAGAAAGTCATCCCCAGGATAATACATCATGACCAAGTAGGATTTATACCAGCAATGCAGGGCTGGTTCAATATTAGGAAAACTATTAGCATAATCAATTATATTAATAACCAAATTAATAAAAAACATATGATTATCTCCATAGATGCAGAAAAAGCCTTTGATAAAATCCAACACCCATTCCTATTAAAAACACTGGAGAGTATAGGAATAAATGGGCTTTTCCTTACAATGATTAGTAGTATCTACTTAAAACCTTCAGCAAGCATCATATGTAATGGAGTCAAACTAGAACCATTCCCAATAAGATCAGGAGTGAAACAAGGCTGCCCACTGTCACCATTACTATTTAATATTGTATTAGAAATGTTAGCTTCAGCAATAAGAGAAGAAAAAGAGATAAAAGGAATCAGAGTAGGTAGTGAAGAAACCAAATTATCACTCTTTGCAGATGACATGATGGTATACTTAGAGAACCCTAGAGACTCAACTAAAAAACTACTAGAAACAATTCACAACTTTAGCAAAGTGGCAGGATACAAAATAAATCCACATAAATCATCAGCATTTTTATATATTACCAATAAAGTTCAGCAGCAAGAGATACAAAAAGAAATTCCATTCAAAATAACTGTTGATAGTATAAAATATTTGGGAATTTATCTGCCAAGGGATAGTCAGGAACTATATGAACTAAATTACAAAACACTTTCCACACAAATCAAATCAGACCTAGTCAATTGGAAAAACTTAAAATGCTCATGGGTAGGACGAGCGAATATAATAAAAATGACAATACTACCCAAACTAATTTACATGTTTAGTGCCATACCAATCAAACTCCCAAGAAATCATCTTACAGATCTAGAAAAAATAGTAGCAAAGTTCATTTGGAAAAACAAAAGGTCAAGAATTTCAAGGGGATTAAAGAAAAAAAAGGCTGACGATGGTGGACTTGCTGTACCAGATCTAAAACTATATTATAAAGCAGCGGTCATCAAAACCATTTGGTACTGGCTAAGAAATAGAGTAGTCGATCAGTGGAATAGGATAGAATCACAAGACAAACTAGGCAATAACTATAGCAATTTGGTTTTTGATAAACCCAAAGACCCCAGCTTTTGGGATAAGTATTCACTATTTGACAAAAACTGCTGGGAAAACTGGAAACTAGTGTGGAAGAAATTAGGGCCTGACCCACATCTAACACCACATACCAAGATAAGATCTAAATGGGTTCATGATCTTGATATAAAGAGTGATACTATAAGTAAATTAGAGGAATGTAATATAGTTCACCTCTCAGACCTTTGGAGATGGAATAAATTTATGTCCAAAGAAGAACTGGAACTCTTAATTGAAAACCAGATAGATAACTTTGACTATATTAAGTTAAAAAGTTTTTGTACAAACAAAATCAATGCAGACAAGATTAGGAGGGAAGTAATAAATTGGGAAATCATCTTTACATTCAAGGGTTCTGATAAAGGTCTCATCTCAAAAATATATAGAGATCTGTCTCATATTTATAAAAATTCAAGCCATTTTCCAATCAATAAATGGTCAAAGGATATGAACAGACAATTTTCAGAGGATGAAATTAAAACTATTTATAGTCATATGAAAAGGTGCTCCAAATCACTGTTGATCAGAGAAATGCAAATCAAGACAACCCTGAGGTACCACTTCACACCTGTCAGATTGGCTAAAATGACAGGAAAAGTTAATGAGGAATGTTGGAAGGGTTGTGGGAGGGTTGGGACACTGATGCATTGTTGGTGGAGCTGTGAACGGATACAGCCATTCTGGAGAACAATTTGGAGCTATGCTCAAAAAGTTATCAAACTGTGCATACCCTTTGACCCAGCAGCATTTCTATTGGGCTTATATCCCAAAGAAATCATAAAGAAAGGAAAAGGCCCCACATGTGCAAGAATGTTTGTGGCAGCCCTTTTTGTAGTGGCTAGAAACTGGAAATTGAATAGATGCCCTTCAATTGGAGAATGGCTGAATAAATTATGGTATATGAACATTATGGAATATTATTGTTCTGTAAGAAATGACCAGCAAGATGATTTCAGAGAGGCCTGGAGAGACTTACATGAACTGATGCTGAGTGAAATGAGCAGAACCAGGAGATCATTATACACGGCAACAACAGTACTATATGACAATTAATTCTGATGGACATGGCTCTCTTCAACAATGATATGTTTCAAACCACCTCCAATTGTTCACTGAAGAAAGCCATATACACCCAGAGAGAGGGATGCGAAATGTGGACCACAACATAACATTCTCATACTCCTTGATTGATGTTTGCTTACATTGTGTTTCCTTTATCTGATATATCGTTTGTGTAGTTAAGATTTTTCTTGCACAACAATGATAAGTTTGGAAATATGTATACATATATTCGGTTTGCCAATATTTTAACATAATTAACATGTAGTGGATATCCTGCCATCTAGGGAAGGGTTGGGGAAGTTGGGGGGAAAAATTTGTAACAGAAAGCTATGTAAGGGTTATTGTTGAAGAATTACCCACACATATGTTATGCAAATAAAATAAAATTCAAAAAAAAAATTTTTTTTTTGTTATCACTTGCTATTTAGACTTAAAAGAATTTGGCCTGATCTTATTTACAAGGTATGTGAAGTGAAGAAAGAAAATCTGTTGCACAGATTACCTACTACAAAAGTTGATGTGAAACTTATCTAACTTGTTAATGTAACATGTATTTTTGAAGGAGACAATATAATTGGACATTGAGTAGCACATGGTCATGGTCATCTAATGAGTCAACACATTTTGAGCAATTATTAGATGTTAGGCACTGTGCCAAATGTTGGGATACAAAAAAAGTAAAAGGCATGCTGCTTGCCCTCAAGGAACTTGAAATCTATTAGAAGAAATGACATGCAAAAATTTTATACATATGTCATGTGTGTGTTTATGTATATGTGAGAGAGAGGGGGGAAGAGGAAGAGAGAGAGGAAGAAAGAGGCAGGGAGGAAGAGAGACAAGAAAAGAGAGAGAGAGAGAGAGAGAGAGAGAGAGAGAGAGAGAGAGAGAGAGAGAATGAGAATTGAAGCTCATCTCAGAAAAAAGCACAAGAATGAAGTAGGTTAATGAGAGGCTTCTTAGAGAAAGTGGCATTTCAACTGAGACATGAAGAACGGCCAAGGAATTCAGGAGACAAATATATAGAGGCAGATAATTTCAGGAATGGGGACCAGCTAGTGAAGAAGCATGGGAGTTGAAGGACGGAGTGTTGTGTGCAAAAAGGTCACTCTGAATCTGAGAAGGGAGTGTGGTATAAGAAAACTAGAGCCAAGGGCTAGGTGGATTTTCTTTGGAAAACAACAAAGCTGTTTACTGACCTATCTTATCAGGAATTTTAGAAAGGTTCACATTCTCAGGAAATTTATAAAAAAACAGAGAAGCTTGTGTCTTTCTACTAATATCTCTCAGTGAGTACTTCGCCTCTCTCCAATATATCAATAGCAGCTTGTAAAATGCTTTCAACATCCTTGTCATCAAAGTCACCTGGTACTCCTTTAATTAGAAGTATTTTGTGTGGTTCTAGTTGCATTGCCAAGCACCAGAGTCCATGCAATATCCACATTACTTATATTTATCTACAGACTTGGAATACAATAGTAATACAAAAGATAATGAGTACTTAAGCATTCAACCATGTATATGTTATCTCAAAGAAACTGGTCAGAATTATAAAGGAAACATATCAGAAAAATGACCAGCCAATAACAATTTTTTTAAAGGGAAAAAAGTACTAATTTTCTCTTAGTATAGTAGGTCCCTATAAATTAGCATATCTAATAAGGAGAATCCTGAATGAGAACCTTTTCAATGAATCTCTAAAAATGCAAAAGACATACAAATATATCCCAGATGAAGCCATCAAAATGTAATAACGTTTAACAATAATAGCTCCTAAGAACTATTCCATAGGAAGGAAAAGAAAGGAATAAAAGAAAAAGAAGGAAGGAAGGAAGGAAAGCAAGAAGAAAGGAAACTGGTATTTATTGTTTACTGCGTGCTAGGCATTGTGCTAAACAATGGGGATAAAAAAAAAAGAAGCAAAATAAAACCCAGTCTCTTCCCTCAAACAGCCTATATTCTAATGGAGAAAAAAACAATATACAAAAGTGAGCTGAATTTCTATTGGGCTTATATCCCAAAGAAATCATAAAGGAAGGAAAAGGCCCCACATGTGCAAGAATGTTTGTGGCAGCCCTTTTTGTAGTGGCTAGAAACTGGAAATTGAATAGATGCCCTTCAATTGGAGAATGGCTGAATAAATTATGGTATATGAATGTTATGGAATATTATTGTTCTGTAAGAAATGACCAGCAAGATGATTTCAGAGAGGCCTGGAGAGACTTACATGAACAGATGCTGAGTGAAATGAGCAGAACCAGGAGATCATTATACACGGCAACAACAGTAGTATATGACAATCAGTTCTGATGGATATGGCTCTCTTCAACAATGAAATGTTTCAAACCACCTCCAATTGTTCACTGAAGAAAGCCATATACACCCAGAGAGAGGGATGTGAAATGTGGACCACAACATAACATTCTCATACTCCTTGATTGATGTTTGCTTACATTGTGTTTCCTTTATCTATCATTTGAGTAGA
This sequence comes from Myrmecobius fasciatus, assembly GCA_023553655.1. NCBI lineage: Eukaryota > Metazoa > Chordata > Mammalia > Dasyuromorphia > Myrmecobiidae > Myrmecobius > Myrmecobius fasciatus. Next base: position 97,981 of record JAJPUD010007556.1, on the reverse strand, counting down.
TAAGATTTTTCTTGCACAACAATGATAAGTTTGGAAATATGTATACATATATTCGATTTGCCAATATTTTAACATAATTAACATGTAGTGGATATCCTGCCATCTAGGGGAGGGGTGGGAAGTTGGGGGGAAAAATTTGTAACAGAAAGCTATGTAAGGGTTATTGTTGAAGAATTACGCACACATATGTTATGCAAATAAAATTTAAAAAAATTGTAAAAAAAAAAGTGAGCTGAAAAGCAAGAGACAGGGAATGAATGTAATCAGTATGAGAATGTGCTTTCAAATTTGAAATGGAGTCAGAACAGAGAAAAGGATGAAGGCAGGATGGTTTGGAACATTCCACAAAATGGAATGAATATCACACAGAAGACAATGGAGAGTCATATAACTTGTAAGAAGGCTACAATATATAACCAATAAGGAATTTCAAAGAAAAATAGTAAAAGATATCATCAAGTAGTTTTGTTTTTCTTGTTGTTGTTGTTGTTGTTTTGTTTTTTTAGTATTAAAAGGAGATAGCTCTGGCAAGAGTAAGGAATAAAAGGTGGATAGCCAGGTGGATATGTTATACAGACAATGTCAGCAGAAAGGAAGAATGTCCTGAAGCATATTGGGTAGACTCTCTTATGTCAAAGTTATAAAAAGACAGAGTCAAGAGTTACACAGAGTAAAACCATAAATGCCATTTTGTTTTTGTTCAGTCATTTAAGTAATGTCTACCTCCTCATAATCTCATTTGGGGTTTTCTTGGCAAAGATACTGGAGAGGTTTGCTATTTCTTTCTCTGGCTCATTATAGATAAGAAACTGAGGCAAATAACATTATGTGACTTGCCCAGGGTTACACAGCTAAATGTCTGCAGTTGGATTTGTACTCAGGAAGAAGAGTCTACCTGACTTCAAGTCTGGCACTTTCTCTAGTGCACCACCTAGCTGCCTTTGATCCTCTTCAATAGTTTCAATTTTTACCAAGAGACTGAAAGATCTTTAGTAGTTCCTCAGGAGTTTTTCCAAGAGTCCTCCCATCTATGTCTCTTGCTCTTACTTAACTCCAGAACCTGAGTACAGAAAGGAAGAGTAGTCATCTTTGGACTGTCTAAGGAAAGTAAAGGCCCTTCCCTCATTGGCCATGTACCATTCTTGAGTTCATGAAGGAAACTTGTATTCTTTGGTTAAATTTATTTTTCATGAACAGAAATGTACTTTGTCTTTCTTCTCTCCTGTACCCCACTGGGAAAAAAAAAGAAAAAAAATATAAATTGTCAATCAACTCAAATTTCCTCATTGGTTGATGGTATGTCTTATTCTTTATTATAATTCCATCCCTTCTATGAATGTCAGTGCAAAAATTATAATAAAATATTCACAAAGAGGCTAAAATAACATATCAAAAAAGATTACACACTATAGCTAAGTCAGATTTATGTGTGGACTTCAAGGCTGGTTTAATATTAGGAAAACAAACTTAATTACCCACATTAGTAGCAAAAAAAAAAAACCAACCCAACAAAGATCATGTAATTAAATTAGTAGATGCAGAAAAAGCTTTTTGGCAAGATACAATACCCTATTTTTATTAGGACACTAGGAAATATGAGGAAAATGGACCTTTTCTAGGTGCTCCAAATCACTAATGATCAGAGAAATGCAAATTAAGACAACTCTGAGATACCACTGCACACCTGTCAGATTGGCTAAGATGACAGGAAAAGATAATGACGAATGTTGGAGGGGATGTGGGAAAACTGGGACACTGATACATTGTTGGTGGAACTGTGAACGGATCCAACCATTCTGGAGAGCAATCTGGAACTATGCTCAAAAAGTTACCAAACTATGCATACCCTCTGACCCCGCAATGTTTCTACTGAGTCTATATCCCAAAGAGATCTTAAAGGAGGGAAAAGGACCCACATGTGCAAGAATGTTTGTGGCAGCCCTTTTTGTAGTGGCAAGAAACTGAAAACTGAAAGGATGCCCATCAATTGGAGAATGCCTGAATAAATTATGGGATATGAATGTTATGGAATATTATTGCTCTATAAAAAACGACCAGCAGGATGATTTCAGAGAGGCCTGGAGGGACTTGCATGAACTGATGCTGAGTGAAATCAGCAGAACCAGGAAAACATTATACACAGCAACAAGATTATACGATGATCAATTCTGATGGACATGGTTCTCTTCAACAATGATGTGATTCAAACCAGTTCCTATTGTTCAGCAATGAAGATAGTCATATACATCCAGAGAGAGGACTGAGGGACCTGAATGTGGACCACAACACAGCATTTTAATGCTTTCTGTGAATATTTCCTTGCATTTTGTTTTCCTTCTTAGGTTGTTTTTTTTTCTCTCTTTCTAGATCTGATGTTTCTTGTGCAGTAAGATAACTGTATAGATATGTATACATATACTGGATTTAACATATTTATCATGTATTAGATTACCTGTTATCTAGGGGTAGGGGGTGGGAGAAGGAGGGGGAAAGTTTGGAACAAAAAAAAGTTTTGCAAAGGTCAATGTATTCTATAAATAAAAAGCTTTTAATATAAAATGGACCTTTTCTCAAAATAATAAATAATAACTATTTAAAATCAAGAGCTAGCATTATCTGTAATGGCAATAAAATAGAAGCTTTTTCAATAAAATCATAACTGAAAGAATCATGTCATTGTTATCCCTTGGATATGATTCTTTCACTTATGATTCTATTACCATACTACTACAAATGCTATCTATAGAAATATAAAGAAAAATTATTCCCTTTTTTGCTAATTAACATGATTCCTTCCTTAAAGAACCTTAGAGAATCACAATTAATTGAAACTAACTTTCAAGAAGTTAATTGTTAGCTCTAGAAATTTCTACAACTAGAAATAGTTACATGTTGTGGTGGTAGATTCCATTTTAGGAGTAAGAGACATGCTATATAAAGTATGGAATGTCCCTTATTTCATGAGAATCTGTCCTAATGAAGTCAGCAGGAATATAGTTTAAGTTCATGAGACAGCTTATTTCCACTGATAATGAGCTTGAAGCTCAAATCAACAAACTTGATGCAATAGAAAGAGCACTCAGCTTCTTCAGGAAAATTTTGCCACTTTCCTATAATACTGCCTCCAGTCTCGTCATCACCCTCATCCTTACTCCAGTAAGTCTTGGATTCTGTTTCTGCCACTGGGCTCTAATATGTAAGCTTTTAATTTACCTTGCACAGAAACTGGCCATTACTTTACCTACTCATTTTCCCACCATGTCACTATACACTTATATCCCTTGTCCTCTTTTCTCTCCTTCCTTCTAGCATCATTTTACACAGTTCTCCCCAACTCCACTCTTATTCGAATGTAAGTTACTAAAACACAAGTACTATCTTGATTGAATTTGTATCTTCAGCATTTGGCACATGCCTGGCACATAGTAAGTGGTTAAAAAATGCTGTCTGTTTGTCTATATCCCTTTCTCCCTCTCTTCCTCCCTAGTTAACTAGTTGCAATCTTGAAAAAGATCTTAACCTTTATTAGTTTCAGCTGATTGACAGAGGTTGTTGAAATAAATAATCTCTAAGGTCCCTTTCAAATTTGACAATTGATGATTTTATGAATCAGATTAGTAGGTTGTGTGTATGATAATTGGATCTAATCTATTTAACTCTTGGTTTTTGTCTTCATTAAGGGTTATATCTCAACAAACGGTGTTTGTTGAGCCTGGAGAAGTAATCAACTGTACTTTTAAAAATTCTTTTTTTCAAGATCAACCATTGGATTTAAACATACTCATGCACAATATACCCACAAACACACACACAAGCACACACACAACATTTAACATGCTCAGAACCATCAATAAGAACAACCAACTCTAGGTAAATAATTTATTGAAGAATACAAATGATAAAATTGTCACAGCCAATTCTTTTGTTGACCTCTGATGGATTTAAGTCATGGTATATATGCATAATATATGAAGACCTCATTCAAATAGATATTATTCCACTGAGAAATGAAGTCTGGAACTTAAAATCAATGAGAAAGGTAATACATTTCAATTTAGAAACAAGATTCCTCCTGCCTGTAGTCAGAATCAAAAGCATTGAAAGTTACATTCTGAAAAAAGACTACCCCATGAGTAAAATCCTAAGGGTTCTCTTTTCCCCCTAATTGTAGTGTTTTTCCTTCTCTCCATTTAACTTCTCCTTCAGCATGGTCCAGTAACTAACCTGTTTCCTGCATATTTATTTCCCTTTGAGGGCACTGGGGAAAAGAATCTTACCTCTGATGAATTATTTCCAATCTATCCAATTGAATCTTTCTAAAAAAAACAAAACAAAACAAAACAAAACAAAACTGCTTAAAACAGTGAGTCATATACTTTCTTTATAATTCTTGGTCTGCTTCTTGCTACACTAGAATTGCCTTAAGCTATAAATGCTGACAAGATATTGAAAACCAACTTCATTAAGATGCTTTTGTCTTTAATTGACATATCTTCAGTTTCCAATATAAGATTCAACCAGTGAATGGTATAAGATAGGAGGCAATATTCATGCTTTCGAATTCTCATTGAACCCATTGACAATCTCATCATTTTCTTTGCCAAATAGTCCAAAAGTAATACTGGAAGTTTTGATCCTACATCTCTGAAATTTCTGCCCTCAGACCTCATTCTTCTGATTGGTCATTTTATGAGATTTAATATTTCAAGCATCATTTCCTCATGAAGTGTCATTCCATTGCCTACTCATCATGTACTTACTGTTTCCCTCTGCCCTACAGTTCTGGAACAATAACCAAATTAATTTAATCTTTGTTCCTGGAGGAGATGTGCCAATCTACTTGGACATGACCCTAGTTACCAACCTTGCAAGTATTCTAGATCAAAGTGTCCTTTTCCTGGACATGAATTTTTCTGTGTGTTGTCTCCCCCTATTAAAATATAAGCTCCTTGAGGTCAACTGTCCTTGCTTTTGAATTTATATCCCAAGTTTTACTAAAATTTTGAGTACTTATTCCATCAAATTGCCAGGATGTATGGGTATCTTCATTCTAGGGTCATTCTTTATTCAGCCATGTTACCTTCATTTATAAGCATAACTAACTGAACAGGAACAGCTCAAAATAAAATAATAAATGCCTTTCTTTGAAACAACTTTATCATTTAGGTAATGCCAGAGATCGAAAAATGAAGAAAATGAAGTTCAGAAATATTGTGAGGGGCAGCTAGGTGGCGCAGTGGTTAGAGCACCAGCCCTGAAGTCAGGAAGACCTGAGTTCAAATCTGGTCTCAGACACTTAACATTCCCTAGCTGTGTGACTCTGGGCAAGTCACTTAACCCCAATTGCCTCAGCAAAAAGCAAAAAAAAAAAAAAATATTGTGTCCAAGATCAATTCAGTATTAAGTAAAGGAATCAAGACTCAAATTCAAGTCTTTTTATAGCAAAGCAGTGCTTTTTTCATTAAAATACTAAAATACACTTTCTTTACTTAGGAGGAATTTTAAATAAAATTTAAAATATACAAAATATTTAAGAATCAAGTTACCAAAGCATATGAAATGCATGAATAGATTCAATTACAAAGTACTCTTAAATAAATAATAACAAATAGAATAATATTTAATGCTCATAGATATGTTGTACCAATATAATAGAAATGATAGCACTACTAAAGTTAGTGTTCTAATTGGAGAAACAACAAATACATATAAAAATGTGAACAAATGAATATATATTTATACATTTATGTATGCATATGTATATACACACATATACACAAGCACAACAAAGTACATATAAAAAAGTATATGATGAATAATCGCAAATCACAAAGTAATTATAAGTTAATTTAGGAGGGAGACTACTAACAAGGAAGAGAAGAGTAGGACAACTACGGAAGGATAGATCTAATTAGAAAATCCAAAGTGTTTTTTTTTTAAATCATCATAAACTATCTGGTGTTAGCAAGCTAGACATCTATTAATTTTGCATATTGTGGGGCTGCTATGTGGAACAATGGATAGAGCACCAGCCTCAGATTCAGGAGTACCTGAGTTCAAAGTCTCACACACTTGACACTTACTGGCTCTATGACCTTGGGCAATCACTTAACCCCAATTGTATTGTACACACACACATACACAAAGTTTGCATATTACATTTGCTGCTGTGATGTGCTGCATGCACATCAGTGCTTCCTCAGTTATCAATAATAAGACATTTGGTTATTAAAAGTCTATTATGTATTATTAGTATTCACTTTTCATTGAGCTTTAAATCCATTCTCAACAGAATTTCAATCTGTACAGACTCAGACATGATTTTTTGGATTATCCTTCTCAGAATTCCATCTCTGAGCTTTTCCCCAGCGGAAGCTGTTAATCCCCTGATACAGTGACATGTTCTATCTTTGAAAATCGCAAGAAGCAGTTCAAGAGGCAGTCCTGCTGACTCAGGAAAATGAATATTACCCACAAAATTCAGGTTCAGTGCTACCAAATAGTTTCAAATCAACAGTAATTTCTTTTCAGGGCTGCAGGAACAAAACAAAGTGAAGGAGAACAGGTCATATTCAAAGTATTGAGTGGGTGTCAGCTAACTGAAAATTCATTTAAACTAAAAATACAATTTCACTTTACCAGCGAGCCAAGCCTAGAAACATGAAAGCCTTCAGACAAGGCTCATTCTATTTCCTCCACAAAATGCAACAGATATTGGAAATATTTCTTCACCAGAAAAAAAAAATCAAAAGAAACCTTTAATTTTCAAATGGCAAATGGGCTTTCTAAGTCCTGCGACTCTTTCAATACGATTTCTTTGAGTAATAGGCAACCAGAAAGGATGCCTAAAATTCTTAAGTCAGAAAATAGGTATTAAAAGATAATATCATTAATCAGCATAAGGAAGAATATTTATTGCAAGATAAAAATGAACAAAAGCAAATTTCCTAATTTTGGAAGGATGTTATATATTGTTGTCCATTTCTAAATATGAGGAATTCTGGTAAGTCAGATAAAAAAAATAGAAATTTCTAGATTTGAACTGAAAATCTTAGCTCTGCTGAACTAGATTGTGAATACCTTGAAGCCAGCAGTTGTTTTTGCCTTTCTTTGTATTACTAATGTTTGGCACATATTGGGTGCTATCTAAAAACTTGTTGACTTGACTTGACTGATCAAATGATCTTAGTCAAGTAACTTGGTCCTTTGCATCTCAGTTGACTTGTGTAAAAAGAGTAGATTGGGCAATGTGATTTTCAATGCTCTTTCTGGCTCCAAATCTACAATATTATCATTTAGAATCCTATAGTATAGAGCAAGAAGAGGCCTTAAGAGATCATGCCTAAGTTCCTCATATTACAAACAAATAAAGGGAGGATCAGGAAATGAAATTGATCAAAACCGCACATTACCAGAGCTAGCTTCCTTTGGGGAATTAGGAAAAAAAAATCTGATTATTTTCATTAAGAGCAACTTTTATAGATTCTTTCTATGTAGAATCTATATAGTTAATATGCACAATTTTCTTTTCTTCCTTCACAAAGTCTAGAAGGAATAAAGTAGAACTGAAGTCCTCAGACCTAATATAAACAGAAAAAAAGTCTCATGCAATAGAAAGAAGACTGAGCTTGGAGGCTAAAAGACTGGCTCTAATGCATGACTGAAAAAGTCAAACTCTCTAAGTTTTCATTTCCTTATCTCTTATTGGGGATAACAATAACAGTTTGTGAATTTTGATCTTCACAGCTACTCTACAAAATCTTGCTATTGTTATCTCTGTTTTTGCAGATGAGAAAACTGAGTCTTAGAAAGACTAAGTGCCTTGGCTATACTAAAGAATCTAAGGAGGGATTTGAACTCAGGTTTTCTTGACTCAAGCATTTTACTTTCTGATCTGCTCAGCTTTATACTATATGTCTCACTGAGTTTCTGTGAGGAATGTGCTTGCAAAACTTGAATGAAATAATACATACAAAGTGTTTTACAAACTCCAGAAAGCTCTATAAATGTTCTTTTCTTCTTCTTCTTCTTCTTCTTCTTCTTCTTCTTCTTCTTCTTCTTGTTATTACATTTTCATTTATATCTCCTCTTATTGGAATCTAATTATTCCCTAGATCCCTATTATTCTAGTTACCTCTTTCCCAATTCGTGGTAGTATAGTCAGTCTTTAAAAAAGGGACAGACTCATCTGCCACTAAATTCTTATAGTAGAAAAATAATCACATAGCTCATCCAGAGGATTGTATTCTGTTGATTTGGGCCCTGGGAATTATACCTATTTTTGGCAATCAGCCTCTTTTTTCTTAATACTTTCCTCTCTCTAGGTTTTTGTGAGCTTCTTTATCCTGGCTCTCCTCCTATCTGTCTGACAACTCAGTTTCAGCTTCTTTTGCTAGTACTTAATTCAGTTCACATCTTCTAACCCAGAGAAGGGTAATATTTCCTAGGGCTTTGTCCAAGGTCCTTTTCTTTCCTCTCTACATTATTTTGCTTGGTGATCTCATCCACTCCCATAGATTCAATTATCATCTCTTTGCTGATGATTCAAAATTCCTCTATCCAGCTCTAATCTCTCTTCCAATCTGTAGACTCAAATCTCTAATTGTCTAGTGGACATCTTGAACTGGAGATCGTCAGCATTTTAAATTCAATGTATTCAAACCTGAATTCGTTATCTTTTCTTCAAAACACTTTTCTCATCCAAAATTCTCTATTACTTTTGAGTTAATATAACATCCCACTAGTCAAGTAGGCTTACAAACTACGTATCTTCAGTTCTTCACCCTTACCCACCTTTTATGTTCATTCATATGACAAGGGCTGTTGATTTTATTTTTTGAAATATTTTTCACATATATCTCCTCTCCTCTGACACTGCCCCCACTCAGCTAAAGGTCATTCTTATCTCATATCTTCATTATTACAATAACCAGTTGGTTGATCTGCTTCAGCTCTCTCCCCACTTTAGCACTCCATATAGATTCCTTAATTAAAAAACTTCGGTGACTCCTTACAACTTCCATGATCAAATATAAAATCCTGTACTTAGTTTATGAAGCCCTCTATCACCTGGCCTTATCCTATTTTCCAGTTCTCTTACAATTAAACACCCCTCCCACCCTGCCCCCAAACCACATGCTCTTGAATGCAGTGAGACTGGCCTTTAAGCTTTACCTTGTCTTCCATGTCTGAAATTCTCTTCCTTCTTATTTCTGCATCCTGGTTTCCTTGGTTTAGGTAAAAGCTTACCTTTCCCATTCCCTTTTAATTCTAGTGCCTTTACGCTGTGGACTACCTGCAAGTGATTCTCAATATAATTTGCTTTTACATGGTTGTTTGCATTTTGTCTTCTCCAGTAGAACATAGCTCCACAAGAACAGGAACTGTTTTATGCCTTTCTGAATGTTCAGCACTTAGTGCAGTACCTGATACATAGTAGGCATTTTAAAAAATGTTTGATGATTGACTAAATATGGCTAAAAATATATATATTTTAAAACAATTGTTCACAATTATTTATGTAGTATTTTGAGGTTCTTAAAAACACTTTTACCACAACAATTCTGCGAGGTAAGCATTACAAATCTTGTTGGTCCCCTTTAACAGATTAGAAAACTTGAGTCCAGACTTATGAAATTATTTATAGATTCAAAGAATTTCAATCTAGAAAGGACCTTAGAAGCTAAGTCAAAATTTTCATTTTCCTTTTGAAGTAACAGATACATAGAGTAGATCAAAGTTTTGCTTAAGGTTATATCAGTAGTGTCAGAGGTAATATTTTGAACTCTTCTCTTTAGATTTCAAATTTAGCTTTCTTTTTGCTTTGTGATTCCACACTGTAGCCTAGGATTGTTATTGTTGATGATGATGATGAAGATGATGATGACAATAGCAATGATATTTCCATTTTGCATCTCATAGCACTTAGGGACAGGACATTTTATTGAGAGGAAATGGAGGCTGAGAAAGGTTAATTAATTTACCCAAAGATAAACACTTTAAAAAGTAACAGAGCTGTAACAAGAACTATAGTCTCATGTATGCTAGTCAAGAACTCTTTCTGCTAATCCATGCAGACACCCAAAAGATACAGCTATCTTCATGGAACCTCAGATGCCATCTAGTCCAAACCAAACTTAAAAATGACTCTCTCTCAACAAATGGTCATACAGCTGCTTTTGCATGAAGACCTCCTCTGAAGGAGAACCCGCTGCTTCCTGCAGCTGCTCATTCCACTTTAGGAGAGCTCTAATTAGGAGGAAATGCTTCCTTATAGTAAGCTTAAATCTGCTTCTTTACAACTTCAACTCATCATTCCCATCCTTCTGGGAACAAGAAAAATAAAAGAAATAAAATCTTGATTCTTTATGACAACCTTGCAAATACTTGAAGAAAGAAGGGAAGGAAACAAGCACTTATTAAATGCCTACCATGTGCTAGGCACTGTGCTAAATGCTTTCCAAATATTCTCTAATTTGATTCTCCCAACAGCCTTGCCTAAAATGAATTATTTAAGCTGACCATAATTCTTCAAAAGTATCAAAGAAAAAAGTCAAGTGGCCATCACTACACTAGTCCTGGACACAAGATTTTTCTTAATGCAGTCTATGATTGTTCTAGCTTTCCTATTCTAGATACCTCAAAAAAGAATTTCTTTATTCATTATCCCTGTCCCACTTTCCAAGGTGCTGACCAATTAAAAGGTATTTACATATTTTTTACCTGCCTGTCTGATCATCTTTTCCCTGCTGAAAATAGCATGCATTGGTGATTTATAATTGCAAGATGGAAATTCAACCTACTATTGTCACTAATTCACTGGAGACAAATCATAATCTCATTATCAGAGGTATACCTAGCTTGAGATGAATGGAGCTTTGTCCCATTTTGAAGCAAGCCTCCTCTCTAAACTATATATATCTATATATATCTGTGTGTATATGTATATATATATGCTTTATTTCTATTATTTCTGCCAGATCTATGTCATGCTTTATAATCCTCCATTGGTCTGCTCTGCCAGGAGGAACTACTGTCTCCAGGCTGTCATGTCCCAGGGCCCTATCCCTATTACATCCTTTCTAAAATTTACTCTTCTTAATTCCTGTGGGTCCAAGGACCAGACTTTCTAGAGTGACAGGTTGTTTTTTTTATTCCAATATTTTTGCAATCAAAACCAGATTGTCTTGAAGTCCTCCCCATCCCCCAATCAACCAACTGATTTTTCTTTAGGAATAAGACTCCATAGTTCCATCTTTTCTTATATCGTTCCTTCTATCAGTAAACTGAAATGTGTCTGCTGAAAAAGATAACTAGATGAATCACTGTGAGTGCTTTGAAAAGCAGATTACATAAACCCATCATTTTATCCCTGATCTTTTCTTCTAGCCCTGTGATTCTAGGAGTATTAGAAATAGTCCTTTTCAGAACTACTTGACCATTTACTCCTAATCTTTCCAGAGGTAAGAAAAAAATCATGAAGCCACTGTACATATTAATATTGTTTTTTTTTTTTGCAAAAGTTTTGCAAAAATTTAAGAGCTGAGTGGACAGTTATGGGGGGCTAGGGGGATGGAGCAGGGAAGAAAATTCATCAGTTAGTAAAGAGGGGAAATTAGAGCTTCAAAATTTAATGTAACATACTATAAATTTTGAATCAGAATCGTCCGTAGGGGACATTTAATCCAATTCCTTCATTTTATAAATGAGGAAACTAAGGCTTCTCTATGGAGATTGAGTCTTTCCCAGAGTCATTCAAATTGCTCAGTCTGACTATAGAGTCAATGCTATTTCCCCTATACCACTCCCATTTACAGGCTTCTAAGAATATAGATTCAGAACTCAGATGGACCTGAGAGGTTATATTGGCCAGTTGCCTCCTTTTCCATGGGTGGAGGGTCTAGTGATTTACTTAAGATTACAAAAGTGTCAAATGTCAGCCCCAAGATTTGAACCTCTGAGAAGAAAGACTTTGGAAATGCAATCGCATTTTGGAAATCCATTTTATTGCCAAGGAGAAATGGCATCAAGTATGAAAGAAATCTGCAGTGGGCCAAACCTATTTCTGCTTCCACAGATGGCTGGACCTGGAGTTAATAAGACCTGAGTTCAAATGCAGCCTCAGACACATTATTAACTTCGTAACTGAGAAAATCATTTAACTTCTGTTTGCCTCAGTTTCCTCATCTGTAAAATAGAGTTAATAAATAACACCTATATTCCAAAGTTGTTGTTAGGATCAAATGAGATAATATTTGTAAATAGCTTTTAAAAAACTTATAGTGCTATATTAATACTAATTTTTATTTTTATTTTTACAGAGACCATTCACTTTAGAAAATATCTGAGGCTTGACTACAAAATAGGATATTTGGTCTGCCAAAACTCTAATTTAATGATTATTTGTGTTTTGTTCTTCCTCAAATGAAACTTTGTATGATCATTTATATGGTGTTTTTGTTGTTGTTGTTGTTGTTTTTAAAGATTGACCAGGTAAAACTTGAAGAAAGTGCTGAAGAAGAGATTTTCAGGGAGAAAAGGGTCTCTTCACTAGGTGTGTCAATGCAAAGTCCATCATCCACCAGAAATTACTTTGAAGATTCTCTGCCTATTTCAAAATAGACAGGAGGCTTGAATAACATGATGGAGCCTCCTTCCTGGAGTGTTTTAAATGGCTATACCTTCCAATATCCTGTCTTCCTGTCTACCTGCACTTGAGGAACTTTAGCTGTTGCAAGGAGGCAATTATTGTTGCTTCATAAAGCTGAGAGACAGAAAAGAATATTCCACTCTGTAATGTGGGCCTCTCTGTCCGCTCTCTTCAGGGATATCTCAGTAGACAGCAGGGGTTAAGGCATTTCAAGAAAATGAGTGGCTTTCATATTACAACCGGAGCTGAACTGTTTTAGTAATTACCTTTTGCAGTCAGTGGCAACTTGGGAAGGAAAATGTACACCTCCCAAACAACCCTACAATTAGAAAATAAATCAGCTGCCAGCATGGAAATTGAATGCTAACTGGATCATGTTACTCACTTCCAGAAATGAAGCTTCAGACTTCTTCCCAGATGGCTGTTTGGGGCTAGCAGAACATCCTGAGTAAGATAATAGAATCACTGAGACTGGGACATAGAAAGGACCTCAGAGGCTATTATGTTCAACTCCTCCCTTACTGAGAAATCCTTCTTATGATCTCCACAAAAAAAATAAAAATTATCCAGGTTTTGCTTGTAGTTCTCCAGAAAGAAGGCTACTATTCCTGAAAAAATGCCTTATTACATTTTAAAAAGAGATTTGATTGTTAGAAAGACTTTTTGTTGTTGTTTATACTCAAATCTTTAATTGATTACTTTGCCACTTTCCCTCAAATCTCTATAAGCCTCAGTTTTTTCATCTATAAAATGAGATTGACCATTATATATTTTTTAGCTTTAAATCTATGATGTACAGGTAGAATTGGAATAAATGAAGTTACAAATGAGCCTAGCCAGCAATGGTGTTCAACAGGAAAGGTTTCTAGAAGGAAATGAATTTTAAGTTGTCTTGAACAAGGATAATGACATTTGTCCAGAAGCTTTAGCTACATAATGCTATTATTCTAATTGCTGTTTTATTTAAATTGATCTGAAGTACTATCTTCCAAATACAGCTTGTACTTTCCTGACTCTATTCCTGGTTCCTCCAGTCTGATATAACTTCTTTCCTTAAATCATCTTTATCAATTATCCTCATCTTTCAAGGCCCACTTTTATGGAGAGGTTTCCTGGAAGAATTCCTTGACCATCCTAGCCCAATAGAAAATCTTCTCAACTTTCCTTGTACCTAATATATGTACCGTATTTGGCTTACCATAGACTTTAGAAAGCTAGGTGGTACATTGGATAGAAGACAAGAAAGTGTCATGACTCAAATGAACTCAAATCCTGCCTGAGAAAGTTAGCTGAATGATCCTGGCCAAGTCACTTAAATTCTCTCACCCTCAGTGTTCTTGTCTGTTATAATCTAATTTCCAGGATTGTTGTGAGGATCAGATAATACATTAAAAAGTGATTTTGCAAACCTTGAAGTGGGGTGTAAAAGCAAGCATTTAGCTATTATAATATTTGTTAAATGATCACATCAATATTTTTCTCCTTAAGTTGTAGGAATAAGTATAAGGAGGTAGGAGCCATTTATCTCTTTGTATGCCTGGCAGAACTTAGAACTGTGCTTGCATATAGTAGGCCCCTCCTTAGTAATACTTGATAAATTAAGCAATATATGTGCTTTTTTTAATGGTTGATGGGAAGAGAGGTACTGTGGTATAGTGGAAAGAATAGTAAATAGATTTCTTTTACTGTGGGCAAGTCATTCAACTTCTAGCTATCTGTTTCTTTATCTGTAAAATGAAGGGGCTGAATTACTTAATGTTTAAGGTATTTTCAAGTAGTAAATCTATGATATTATGGGCTTTGTCTGCCATATCTTTCTGATATAAGATCTCTTCAAATACTTGAAAACAGCTGTTGCCTGCCCCATCTGCCTAACCCTAGTCTTTCTTTAGGGTAAACATTCCCAGGAAATTCAAATAACCCTCATATAACATATTCTCAAGGCCCTTATTCATTCTAGTCACCCTTTGGCAGCTGCTCTCCAGGCTATCAATGGATTTCCACAAAAATGGCTTCTAGGGTAAAAAAGAACACTTTAGCTATATCTAACCAAAGTGGAGACAAGGAACAAGTTTGGTCATGGCAGTAAAAAAAGGTATTTTCTCTTCCATTAAATTCTGTCTTATTTCTTCCACATGCTTGTGATTTCTTTTTTTTTTTAAGTGTTTTTATTTTCAAAACATATGCATGGATAATTTTTCAACATTGATCCTTGCATTGCCTTGTGTTTCAGATTTTCCCCTCCTTCCCCCTACCCTTCCTCTAGATGGCAATATATTACTATTTGTAAATACACTTATATAATTCTCTTGCTGAGCAAGAAAAATCAGATCAAAAAGGAAAGAAAATGAGGGGGCAGTTAGGTAGTGCAGTGGATAGAGCACCAACCCTGAAGTCAGGAAGACCTGAGTTCAAATCTGGTCTTGGAATAACATTCCCTAGCTGTGTAATCCTGGCAAGTCACTTAACCCCAATTGCCTCAGCAAAAAAAAAAAAAAAGAAAAGAAAAGAAAAGAAAAGAAAAAGAAAAAAGAAAAAAAAGAAAGAAAGAAAGGAAAGAAAATGAGTAAAAAAACAAAATGCAAGTGAACAACAACAAAAAAAGTGAGAATCTTATGTTCTGATCCACACTCAGTTCCCACAGTCCTCTCTCTGGGTGTAGGTAGTTCTCTTTGTCACAAGATTATTGGAACTAACATCAATCATTTCATTGTTGGAAAGAGTCACATTCAGCAGAACTGATCATTGTTTAATATTGCTGTTGCCATGTACAACGATCTCCTAGTTCTATTCACTTCACTTAGCATCAGTTCATGCAAGTCTCTCCAGACCTCTCTGAAGTCATTTGGCTGACAATTTCTTATAGAACAATAACATTCCTTAACATTCATATACCATAATTTATTCAGCCACTCTCCAATTGATGGGCATCCATTCAGTTTCCAGTTTCTAGCCACTACAAAAAGGGCTGCCACAAACATTCTTTCACATGTGGGTCCCTTTCCCTCCTTTAAGATCTCTTTGGGATATAAGCCTAATAGAAACACTGCTGGGTCAAAGGGTATGCACAGTTTGGTAACTTTTTGAGCATAGTTCCAGATTGTTCTCCAGAATAGTTGGATCTGTTCACAGTTCCACCAACAATGTATCAGTGTCCCAGTTTTTCCACATCCCCTCCAACATTCATCATTATTTTTTCTTGTCATCTTAGCTAATCTGAAAGGTGTATAGTGGTACCTCAGAGTTATCTTAATTTGTATTTTTCTGATCAATAGTGATTTAGAGCACTTTTTCATATGACTAGAAATGGTTTCAATTCCTTTTTCTGAAAATTATCTGTTCATATCCTTTGATCACTTATCAGTTGTAGAAGGCTTGAATTCTTTTAAATTTGAGTCAATTCTCTATGTATTTTAGAAATGAGGGCTTTATCAGAACCCTTGGGAGTATTTTTTTAACTTGTCTGCATTGGTTTTGTTTGTACAAAACCTTTTTAATTTGATATAATTGAAATTATCCATTTTGCATTCAATAATTTATTCCAGTTCTTTGGCCATCAATTCCTTCTTTCTCCATAGATCTGAGATATAAACTATCCTATGTTCTTCTAATTTGCTTATAATATTACTCTTTATGTCTAAATCATGAACCTATTTCTACCTTATCTTGGTATGTGGTGTTAGGTATGGGTCAATCATGTATGTGATTTCCATCTTAATGGAAAACTGGAAGATTTTAGGTGTCTTCTGTACAGTCCAGACTCCAGCCTGTATATTTCCCTAGCATTCTAAACTTAGTTTTTCAGTGAAGTTTTATTAACAAGCACTCAGAGGAATGGAAAGTTCAGCTGCATGACATTTCCCACCTTCCTCCCATGCTACCTTTCTTCTCTTATGTAGGAAAATATGTCCAATGAGAAATGACAAAACAAATGCATTCAGAAAGGGTATTGTGAGTAATGCTTCCATCTAATGGTAAAAGCAAACTTGGCTTCTCACTGGTTCAATTCATTTTCTCACTATGGCTATCCTTCTGGATCAAAAAAGTCTGTCTCATGTCCAAATTCCTAAGAAGATTTGGCAATAAAATCTGTTTGAAATTCAAAGCTAGTTGGCTCTGAAGATTCATAAGAAATCAATTGCTTATATTGGCAAAAGATATAACTTTTTGGACACACACTATTCAGTAATATGATATGATAAGCAAGAACTTAAGAAGACCATAAGGAGAGGAATCAGGTACAGGTGTTCTGACTGTCCCTGGTAATCAAAAACAGAAGCATTAAATTGAGAATATTGGTATTGCACAAATTCTCCAGACATCATCTGAACATTATTATATGATAATTATAATGGGTGTGGCAATGATGTAAGTTGTATAAATCTGTGACTAATAAGATATATTTAAATATATCTTTCCTTATCACACTCTTATATGAGGAATAGTATGGGTTGGTGAATAGAGTGGTGGACTTGACATTGAGAATCTGACACCAATTGTATGCCTTTGAGTATTTTATTTAACTTCTCTGTGGAGGTCAGGGTGGAGAATATACATTTACCTAAGTCCTAGTACTTGTCAGGCACTGTGCTAAGTGCTTTACAAATAGTATTTCATGGGATCTTCACAAAAGCCTGAGAAGGAGATGCTGTTATTATCTCCATTTTACAACTGAGGAAACTTAGGCAAGCAGAGATAAAGTGATTTGCCTGGTAAGTAAGTGAGATTGGATTTGAACTCAGTTGTTCTTGTCTCCAAGGCCAGCATTCTATACAATGGACCACCTTGATGCAAACAAGAAATTCTCTAAGACTTAGCTCTTAAGTAACACATGGATTTTTAATTTCTCTTGTGCAAAGAGTTTTTCACATGGAGGAGCTCACAGATTCTAGATATGAAAGGAGATGAGTAGCATCAGAAAGTAAAGGAAACTACAAAAGTCGATTGTAGAAGAGTAGTGCCATTCAGAAAAGGAAAGAAAATCTTGGGGTTTTGGCCATGATCTTGAATAGGAAAGATGTCACAGAAAGGTTAAAGAATCTTAGCTATTCTGCCTTCCCTTTTCTTGACCAGAAGGATGATGGATTTGGGGGCCAGGAGTTTTAGAAAAGAGAGAAAAACTCTCCTTTCTCCTCACATTCAATCTGAAGAGTATAGTAGACAAAGATAAGATTCGTGAGGTGTCTCTCTCCAAAGGAATTCTCATATTCAGTTCTATGGTTTACTTATATCTTGGGGATAAATGGTTGTTCAATCAAGGATTTCTTTTTTGTTCTCCTAATTTTAAAAATAAAATTTCCCTGAATCATTATTAACTGTTTTCACAAGGGATTATACTAGATGAGAAGGCATAGTCTGGAAGTCTCTTCTAGAGGATCCATCCTGTGACCCTTTGATCTTGATCTCATTCGCTGTGGAATCAGTCCCTCCATGCTACAGAACTGTGTATACACATTCTCCAAAGTTATCTGATGGCCAGCTGTTATTCCACATATAAATTCAATTTAATAATTATTTTGAAAGCACAACTATATACAAGATACTATTATAGTTATTGAGGATATCAAGATAAAAATGGAAAAGTTCCTGCTTGCAAGAGGCAATCTCTCAGAAGGATCTGCCATCATCCAGATCAATATAACATAGAACAGAAAGAAATTAGGATAATGTGACTTAATAACATTTTATGAGGAGATGACCATTTTAAGGATTGGAAATGGGAGAAGATGGAGAAAGCTTCATAGAGGAAGATGCCATTTAAGCAGGGTTAGATAGGCTATTGGATCCCACTTAGCATGATTTTTTTAAACAAACCATTAATGTTTATTGCTATCATATTATTTGTTTTTTTTCAGAATGATGGAAAATATCAAAATTAATCTTCTTTGGCTTCATCTGTGAAGTGTAACTTTTCCCTCCCTATTTCTCAAAACAAGCTAGACTCTGCTTACACCATGAAGAAAGGCAGGGAAAATTTTGGTGATGATGGGAGAGTAGAAAAAAAAAAGCCCTCTTCATTTAAAAATCCCAATATCCTAGTGTAGAAACAAATGTCTGTCACAAAGTCATCTAAAGTGCTGGAGGGCTACCTGACAGTTTGATGAAGTGGAAAGCGTGCTAACTTTGGAGTCAGACTACCTGAGTTGAAATTTTAGCTCTGCCACTGTCATTTAGGCCTCAGTTTCCCCATGTATAGAGAACAGGGATTGTACTAGATGAGGAAGTCTAGACTAGGGGTAGCTTTCACTTTTACATCCCGTGCCTTCTGACCTTGATCTCATTCACAAGGCACTATGACTATAGTCGGAGCACTGTGGGTAGGTCAACTTTGACCAACATGTTTCATTAGCAGAAAGAATTGAAGACAAAGAGAAATAAAAAGGGAGAGAACAAGAATCACTCAATTACACAAAAAATTTATGCTTTCCACAATATAAAGAACTCTCAGTATAGGAATAACTTTCACCAACACAGATCACAATTTGTGACACAAGAGATTAAATCTTGAGGAGAAATCTGAGACTTTTTTACCTTGAATGACACAATGAGTAATTGTCAAAAATGGGATTTGAATACAGCCAGTAGTCTATTCATTATACCACAATGGTTCTAACAACAGGAATAAGAAAGGCAAATACTTCAATGAGGTAAACACTGGACAAGGAAAGAGGACTTATGCAGAAGGTAAATATTGGCAAAGTGGGGAAGAGAACTGAGTGATAAAGAGCAAACATTGCAGCAGGACTGCTTAAATAGGACAAAAACCTCTTTAGGAAGGATTCCAACTTCCATCATTGCAGGCCTGAACTTAAAATGAAGTTGTAAGCACCTGGGCAGTAAGTGCTTAAAAGGCAACTGCTCTGGGAAGAAGGGTATCCACCATACTACCAAATGAGAGGGAAAAGTGATGATGAGGCAACTTTCTACAATGGCCCAGTGTACATCTTGTCAAAATAGAAAAGGTAGGTCAATTATATAAGCAGTGCATTTATACCTGGAGCATCACCAAGGAAAGAGCTGGCATCCTTACATTCAAATGAAAGCCACTGGAGAGAAAAAAAGACCTTGCAGAGCAAAGGACCCTGGTCTTTGTGGATAGGATTTATAAAGAGATGTATAATCAAGTGTTCCCACTGCGAATATGAATGCAAAGTATCTGGGGTTATTTTTATGTTCCATGCAATGGCAATTAAAGGTCCAAAGGAAAAACACCACATGGTTCCAATGACTACTTAAATAGAATAGAACATGCTGGACTGAAAAGCCAGCTCCCACCATTCTACAGCAGAATAATCCTGCAGCTCATACTAGGAGTATTAAAATCTTTGGAGCAGCTCCCCTTGCTGCCTGAGGTCCTGTTTTCTTGCACCTTGTGAAAGCTGTTTACTGCCTTTAAAAAGGAACTCTTTCAGAGAAATCACAGATGTCTCCAAATCTAGACAGAAAAGGAAATGAAGAGATTTGCAAAGGAGGGAAGGCAGTGGAGAAAAGGGAGCAGGAAGACAGCAGCATGGGCGGGTGCCTTGGTTTGAATGCACCCACACTTCCTGAAGGGGCTCCACAAAAGACTATCTCGGCAAAGTACTTGGCTTTTAACTTCATACTTATTGGCTTATAAAAGCAGAGGAAGAGGTGGAGAGGAAGGGAAGAAAGAGATGCAGAAATCCAGCTGAAGCTCAGATTCAATAGTGAGCAAAAAATTCAATTAGCTTATTTTTGCTTAATTGTTTTTCATTGTGACAAGGGAGAGCCCAATTCTGGGATGATGGTTTAGTACATGCACACACGCCAATGTACTGCACGTATATGTGCCCATAAATAAACATATGTGCATTCATATACACTGAAATAGATTTGTGGACACCCGTGTGTGCATCAGTTCTACCCATGAGAAATTCTTATTTTGTGGGTGTCCCCAAATCCAAAAAGTCAGTGAGCTAAAACCAAAAAGAATTGTTTTTTCCTCCTCAATGATACTTTATTCCAAGGTTCCAAGGTAAATCCAAAGAGAGAAACACATATAGCATAGTATAAGCTGCCTATAAAAGAGGAAGGCCTTGGTTCCTTATTGTCACAAAATGTAGTCAAACTTTAAAATGATATCATATAATAGATCTGAGGGGTGGAAGGTAGACTTAACAGATCAGAATTACTACCTTCTTATAGGTTTCTGTTCTTAATTTTATAGGAAGCAGAGCAAAAACACAACCCAAGTGGAGGTTCTGAACTCTCTGGATTTATACATACTTTCTGGATTTATGTAAGCAGCTAAAAGTTGCTATTATTGGGGTAGGGAGGAAGAAAAAAAAATCAAAATATTAAGTAAAAAGTCTCAAAGATCTGATTCATCCCTTGCCTCAAAGCCAGGAATGGCAGTAGACTTTGCATGACAAAGAAGAGAAAATCACAGGTCACTTCAGTTCAGGAAAGGTTATTTGGTGCCATCCAGGTGGCATATCAGTTATTCTTTCTCCCAAAAATATCAATTCTCAAGGGAAAGGTTTCTAATATAAGCAGGGTGGTAATGACATATTCGTTTGTAGAGTCTAAATGTAAGAGGTTAGCACCTTTTCTCTCCAAACATATGCCACCTGAGCTTTTAAGTCCATTAAAAGTCCTTCCAGATGATTAGAAATAGAGAGGTGCTAAAGCTTCATTATCACAAGCAAATATTTGGCTTCATGAAGTAACAGTGCCCTTTTGACTCCAACAAAAATAATCCTGGAGTCACAAGGGACAACTATTGCCCTGAAGGATTGAGATGGCTGGATAATTGGGTTTTACATTTATGGACATTAAGTCCACTATGGAAAGCTAAAGGAAAATTATTTTCACTGTCATTTATAAGCATTGGCAGTTCTTATCATCTTGTATGTTTCCTAGCTGATGTTTTATACAACTTGAGATCAAAGTAACCCATTTTCTAGAATCCTTTGCAAAGTCAAAATAAATGATTTCAAGGATGAGATACTCCTGAGATACTTTTTCCCTCCAATGAGGACACCCTGGTTAACAGGGTTAATAACTGGTTTATTGAAGTTCTCAGACAGGAAAGGTGGGATTAGAAAAAATAAGGATGATAAGATTATTATTTCTCTAGAACAAGGATTGGGACTATTATTTCTTTTGCTATTTATCGTATCTTTGTATCCACAGTCCCTTTACACAGTGAGGGCAAATGTATGTAGTAGATTGTACTTATCTCATTATAAGCTTTTCATCCCTGGAGTGAACCCTCTCCTTACCTCCATCACTTTAGAAACTTAACTGCTTCAAGACTCAATCCTGATATTCCTTCTTTTGGAAAGATTTTCTTGATCTAGTTTCTAGTGTTCTTTCCATTCCAAAAGTCCATTGCACTTATTTCTATTTTTTAGGCATCATATCCTTCTTCCTTTCCTCTTCAAGTAGAATGTAAGCTATATGAGGTAATGAACTGAATATTCTTTGTTTCTCTAGAGTCTAGCAGGTGACTTCCACTAATGATGCTTAATAAATATTTTTCAAATCAAAAATGAATGTTCAGAAATCCTTCATATCACTCAATGTTTCTGGTCTTATAAAAATTTTCCAAAATTTTTTTGGAGTGATCCTTCCAGAAGTATCACGGAATTTTGGAATTGGTGGGTAGGCACCTTAGAAGAGATAATCTACTCTGCCCCAGATAGTTATGTAGGTAAAAAATGGAATCCAGAAAAATTAAAATGATCTCTCTGAAATCACTCAGATTGTCTGGCTCTTAATTCTTAATTCTCATAATTCCTAATTATGCTGTCCCAGAGTTCTTTAAATATTTTTGTTGTTTCAGTCACTTTTCACTCATCCTAACTCCATAATCTCATTTGGAGTTTTTGTGGCAAAGATATTGGAGTGGTTTGCCATTTCCTTATCCAGTTCATTTTACAGTTGAAGAACTGAGCCAGGCAGGATTAAGTGATTTGCCCAGGGTCACACAACTAGTAATTACCTGAGGCCAGATTTGAACTCAGGAAGATGAAGATGAATCTTCCTGACTCCAAGTCTGACACTCTATATCCTATGGTACCACCTCATTGTCCCATTTTCAATATACCATACAGAGTAATAAAATGCTCATATGTATATACATATGTGTATGACTTATACATAGGCAGAGTAAATGGTAATCTCCTCTCTAATAAGGCCCACCCTTTAACCTCAAACAAGTTTCCTAATAGTCTAGCATTGTGGTTTGAAATGACAATGAAAAGATATTAATTTTCATGATTTCATATCTCCCTTAGGAACTAATCCTTTAGGCAAGGCACTGTCTACTCTCAAGCTAAGGGATAATTAATAAATAAAGTCACTAAACATCATTGTGAATTTGTCTTATGAGATACTTTCTTCTCTAACTAGGATGGCTGGAGACTGCTGGGATCAGGAAATAATGAAAAGAGAGGACACTTAGTGGGGTGGGAGGGTAGGAGGGAGGTGAAAGGTGGGTAAGATCAGTTAGGCAGCTTGTCTTTATTAAATAAATGCCTACTATGTTGATAAACATTTATCAAGTACCTACTATGTGTCAGGCACTGTGCTAAGGTGCAGTGAGGAGGAAAAAAAAACCACTAAAAAACTTGGACTACTTCATCATTTTTGCTCTGAAATAAAGAGCTACCTTGGAGGGAGAAGGTGGAAAAAACTGTCCAATACACTCCCACTGTGCTATGCCAGGTGTCAGAAGGAGCATAAAAGGAGAAAAGGGAGTGAGTGAGAGCATCAAAGCTTAAAGGATCCCAATAAGATGAAAGATGCTGGTTGTCAATAGTAAGAAACTAAGCTTAGAATGTATTCTAAGTGCATGGCAGACTATATCCTGTGCTGGGTGGGTGGCAGGGGGTGTATGTGTGTATGTGGGGGGGAAATCAGTCCTGCCTTGTCTGTTTTTGCCAGGATGAAGAATGCTGTGTGCCACAGATGTTCTCCATAGAAACGTGTTAAACCTGAACTGACAGCGCTGGCAATCAAAGACATTGTAAGGCAGAGAATGCAAGATGCAAGAAATCCTTCACTTACTAGCCCCGTCAATTTCATCTCTGATTGCCAGACTTGGTCTCCCCTATGCTTTCCAGCCTTCTTGGTCTCCCCTAAGCTTTCCAGCCTTAAAGGGGAAATGACATTGTATCTATCACAAGGGACTCAGTTTTTGAGAAACAGAGAGCTTAGATTTCTAATAGCACAAAAAGGACCCAACTGAGAAAATCAGGTGGCCCTGCAAATCACAACTATGAAGAAATTGATTGCTTGTTTTAGAAACAGAAAATCTCCTTTCTTAAGGAGTCCGCTTAATCTGTTCACAGAAAGCACTGTTCTATTAGTCAGAGGACCTGGGAGTTACCTAAGATAGGCTGTGATTTATCTGTATTCCAGGTTTTTTTTTGTTTTGTTTTGTTTTGTTTTTTGTCAATCTAAGGTGAGATCTGTTGTAATACCTTGGAAAGAATGCTGGATTGGAGGTCAAAATTTCTCACATTTTAGTCATCAAACTCCTGGGTATTTCTCAGAGAAGTACCTTCATTTCCCTGAACATGAACTTTCTTACCTTCCGAATGATAATGTTAACTGGATGATCTCTAGGATCTCTTTCAGTTCTGACATTATATTTCACCTAACTTCTCTTACAATTGAGGTGTTATGGAGCAGTTCAAAGCAGCTGCCAGACAATGGATTATTAAAATCTTCACTATGGACTTTTACACTTAGGAAATTGATTAACACTATAAATCAGGGATTAATTTATTGTTTTGTTGATTGTCTAGACTTGAGAAATTGATGAAGAAAATGTTAATAATGAAGATTAAACTTAAAAATGTGTTGTATATACTTTTTCTCTCCAGAAAGTTGGTGATTAATTATTTACCAGCACAGTTCTGCTTATACATATGTCATAAAGATTGGCAGGCAAATACCCAGATGGCTTTCACTTACAAGGGAGGATTGAAGAGGAGTAGACTAAGAAAGATCTAGGGAAGAGAGAATAATTAGAGCAGACAAGGAGGAGTGTATGTTGGAGGTTGGAGAATATGAAATCTGTATGGAAAACCAGGGGACAGAGAGGGAAAGAATTTGCAACTGAAAAATCCAACACTTTTTCTACTGTATTAACCTGGACCTTATTTTTTCTTATACTCTGAGTTACATTTCTTATGTAAGTCTAGGGAAATAGATGCTTTATTGATTCCTGCTAATTTTCCCTTGCTTGGAGGTGGGGTAGATGGGATTTGGGGAAAAGATAGTAGTTTTAACCTGGAAGATTATACAGATACCTAGGACACTCATTTTAAGATTGAGCTACTTGGTTTTCTTTCTAGAAACCCCAAATGTTTTCTCCTTGTCAGGATCATTGGTCACCAGATCACAGATAAAAGCTTAGAAGGGATCAAGAGGTCATATGGCCCAATTCCCTCATTTAACAGATAAGAAAACTCTGAAGAAAAGAATTTTTCCAATTAACATAGGTAATTAATGACAGGTTTGAGATCTGAAGGCAAGTCTTTAGATTTCAAAGCCAAAATTCTTTTCTTTACAGCATTCTTTCTTTGGGGCAGGGAGGAGTTGCTTGACCTTCGCCACCTCCAGAGCTTTTCTGCTATGGGAGGAAACACTTAGGGTAATATTTATTGTAAGTCAAAACAGCTATATAGGTCTCTAGAAGCCAAGAGCCTTTGATGGGTAAAAAGATTATTGTCTTGATTATTTGAGGGCTCAACTAAAAGCCTTTGCAATCTATTTTTGGGTGGAGAGCCTAACCTATATAGGTACAACAACCTGGGTTCTTTCATAGAAGTGGCTAATTGCCTTGTTTTGGGGGCAGTGATGGATTCAGAGGCACAAATCAAAGTATTCTCAATATAGAGAAAGGGAAAAAAGTATTGCCTCATAGACTGCAACAACAAACTTGGTAGAAACAAAATGAGCCAGATTTTATTATTCCCAAGAAAGGCTTGGGAAGGTGGGCTTGAGCTAAGAATTATGATTATTAAGCAAACCCAGGAATGAGGTAGCACAATGGTTGGACCACCAGGGCTGTAGTCAGGAACTTCTGAACTCAAATCTGAATCAGAGTTATTAGTTGGGTGATCCATGGCAAGTTATTTAATCTTGCTTATCTTAACTTCCTCATCTATAAAATGAATTGGAAAAAGAAATGGCAAATTAGATGTTTGTTTGTTTGTTTGCTTTTTGCCAAGAAATAAAGGGGGTTATGAAGAGTCAGAGAAGACTGAAAAATGACTAAACCACCACAAAAAGACTGAATCCAGTCTATGTTAACCTAGAGCTTCAGTTCTGAATCGTGTTACAAGGTGAATAAACAACTTACAAAGTAACTTTTCTTTTTCTTTATTAATTGTTTTATTTTTCTGGATATACATGTATATCTATGAATCATGTTGGGAGAGAAAAATTAGAACAAAAGAGAAAAACCACAAGAAAGCTGCTACAAACATTTTTGCACAAGTGGGTCCTTTTCCCTCCTTTATGAATTCCTTGAGATACACACCCAATAGTGACATTGCTGGGTCAAAGGATAGGCACAGTTTAATAGCCTTTTGGGCATAGTTCCAAATTGCTCTCCAGAGGGGTTGGATCATTTTACAATTCTACCAACAATGCAATAGTCATTTAGAGCATTTTTTCAGATGACTATAGAATGGCTTGAATTTGTCATCTGAAATTGTTCATATCCTTTGACAATTCATCTGTCGGGAAATAACTTGCATTCCTATAAATTTGACACAGTTCTTTATATATTTTAGAAATGAAACCTTTAGCAGAAATTGGCTATAAAATTTTCCCCCAGCTTTGTACTTGCCTTTTAATGTTGTTTGTATTGGTTTTGTTTGTAGGGAAACTTTTTAATTTAATGTAATCAAAGTTGTCCATTTTGCATTTCATAATGTTCTCTAGTTCTTCTTGGTTATAAATTCTTTCCTCTTCCAAAGATCTGATAAGTAAACTATCCCTTGCTCTCCTAATTCATGTATAATATCACCTTTTATGCCCAAAACATATACCCATTTTGTGTGAGAAGTAAGTCTATGCTGAGTTTTCCAGTTTTACCAGAAATTTTTATGAAATAATGAGTTCTTATCCCAGAAACTGGATTTGGGGGGGTTATCAAATAAAAAGATTAGTGAAGTCATTGATTATTGTGTGTCTAACCTATTCCATTGATCCATCACTCTATATTTTTGGTGACTGCTACTTTATTCTAGAGTTTTAAGTTTGGGACTTCTAGGCCACCATCCTTTGTATTTTTTTTCATTAATTCCCTGATATTCTAGACATTTTGTTCTTCCAGATGAGTTTTATTATTATTTTTCTAGCCCTTTAAATCATTTTTTGGCAATTTGATTGGTATGGCACTGGACAAGTACATCAATTTAGATAGAATTGTCATTTTTAAATAAGCTCAGCCTACCCATGAGCAATTGTTATTTTCCCATTTATTTAGATCTGACTTTATTTGTGTGAAAAGTGTTTTGTAATTGTATTCATATAGTTCCTGGCTTTGTCTTGGCAGGTAGATACCCAAATATTTTACTTTGTCTACAGTTATTTTAAATAGAATTTCTCTTTTTATCTCTTGCTGTTGGGCTTTGTTAGCAATATATAGAAATGTTAATGATTTGTGTGGGTTTATTTTATATCCTGCAACTTTGCTAAAGCTGTTAATTGTTTCAAGTAGGTTTTTGGATGATTCTCTAAGATTCTCTGAGTATATCACAATATCATCTGCAAAAAGTGATAGTTTCATCTCATTGCCTAAAAGTGACTTTTCTAGAGAGAGAAAGGCACACTAAGATTGCACATTAAATCTTAGAAAGTGAAGGCAAAGTTATATAATGTGGATACTAGGAATATTTCTGAATACATATTCCAAATTTTGCTTAGAGCCAGTCCTATCCTTTCTTTCCTGAGGAAGACATATGGTCAAAACTAAAATCAAAATTGCAAAGTTATATACTTTTACAAGTCAAACACAATGATTTTTATATCATTTGACTGTAGTATGCTACAGTGTATGCCCTCATTAGCATAACTACAGACCAGCTTTTGTCTACAGATAGGAGCCATATTAGCTCTTGATCATAAATACTTAAAACATCTAACCAAACAAATATACTCTAGTTTCTAATTGCAGATGAAGAAACTGATTCAAACAACCATTGAGTGATTTACTTAATTACTGTTTCATGCTAATTGTCTTGCTTTTAATTGGCCTACTTCTCAAATAATTTCAGGAGTATTTGAAAAGAGATTGTTAAAATCTATCTTTTATTCAGGCCCCCCCCCCCAATGTTTCAGTTTTGTCATGCTATAAGGGAATGTCATGTTTGGGTGATGACTTTGGTCATTAAACAAAACCTTTTTGAATTGGGGGCAGAGTCAATATGGTGAAAATTGCCTGAGCTCTCCCCAGCTTCCTTCAGAATCAATACTAGATCAAGCTTCTGAACAGATTTTGGAGTGACAGAACCCACAAACATTCGGAATGTAATAATATTCCAGTTTAAGATTACAAAGCCTTTTCAATGGAAACCAAAGAGTTGAACATTCTTTTCTACATCTGCCTTCTGGGTCAGAAATCATGAATGGAAATACCAGTAATAATTAGCCAAACACTGATGGACACACACATACACACACACACATTTATGCTTATGTATTTTTGTTTAGGGGAACAAATAAAGAAGGGAAACTTGTTGAGTGGCTGATTTTGACAATTCACTCAGCAGAGATCTTGTGACAATGCTGCCCTCCAGCAGTGAAACTTTATACATTCTTGATTAGTTTGGTGATTCCAGCAGACCTGACAAGCTTAACTCCAAAGGAAAAAAAAAACAAAGCAGTATACACAGCTTAACCCCTAGCTGAAAGACTTCAAAATGCATGTCTCTACATTTAAAGGACATTAATATTTGAGCAACTTCATTTAAAGAAGCATTATCACAGAAAACTCCCAAAATTCACTTTAAATTTTAAAAAAATATGTCTTATTTATGTTTTTGTTTTTTTTACATCACATTCATTTTGTATATGCCTTTGCCCCCATCTGCTTTATCCTCTACCCTTTGACAAAAAAAATAGTTAAATAAAAACTCAAAATAAAATGACACCATATCTAACATATTAACTCAAATCTAGTTGGGAGAGGAACTATCCATTTAGATGATATTCAAATTAAAATGTAAATGTTTCTATATGTAATGTAAGACATCATTAATAGAATTATCTTTTTATTTCCCCTCTCTTCACCAATTTATTTTTATCAAACCTGATTCAACCCAAAAGTTCTGGGGGAGAAAATAAGCTTTTGAAATAACTTTTGCTAATCACTTCCAAAGGAAAAGTATTTTACATTCAGTTCATGTCAGTATTAAAGGGAGAGTTGGAAAGAAAGACAAAAAATGTGTATGTGACACTTTAAGCAGCTTCTAAATCCTCCCAAAAATACCAGCATGAGAATAGTCTATTCTTCATCCAGATCTGTCCTCACTTGTCTATCTAATGATGTTCAGTGATCCAGTACATACATTTGGAGTGTTTCATGTGCTCAGTGACTGTAGGAAATAATATGCACCACATTGGGCAGACTAATTGTGTTAGAGCCATCTATATTATGGAACATTTGAATCCTCTCCAGTTATTAGCTTGATAAAGACTGACCTAATTGAACATTGCCTACTGAAAGCAACATTTCTCCTTCAAACAGTATTTTTATTGTCTAGGAAACTAACTGTTCAAATGACAGATAATAATATCTTAGATTCCTATAACTCCTTTAACATTTTTCGAAGTATTTGCACATAAATTAATTCATTTGACACACACTGGCTGTTTTCTTTATTGTTGGAGGCATTATGCTAATTTTACAAAATCGCATATTTTTCTATCAAATATTTTTCTGTGTCAAACAGAACAAGATAGAAACCATAATCTTAGTGGGAAAGGACCTCAGAGGCCATCTACTTACACTTCTGCTAAAAAAAAAATCTCCTCTATATCACACATGATAATTAATCATCTAGCTTCTGCTTGAAGACCACCAGGGAGAGGGGAACCTTCTCTTTCCTGAGGTAGACTGCTCTACTTTTAACTAATTTATATAATTGTGAAATTTCCTTACAAAAAGTCTGTCTCAATGTCTTGACAGCATCCATTTACTGGTCCTAAAACCAGTTCTGCTTTTTGGGGCCAAGCAAAATGAATCCAATTCCTAGTCTAAATGTTGGATCCTTCAAAAACCTGACACCAACTATTTCATTTCTTTTTCATTCCTAAAGACATCACATACTACTTTTTTTTCTTGTTATTTATCTTTTCTTCTTTATTAGAGCCATAAGAAACCATCTTAGGTCCAACTGGCCATATCATTTATCAGTGACAAAACTGGATAAGACAAATAAGATGTAAGTGACAGAGGGAGGATTTGAACACAGATCTTCTTCCTCCAAAGATTTCAGCAATGTTTTACGTCCTCTCTTCAATGTGACATTTAACTTTATAAGCTCTTCTAATTTTTTTTTCTGCCATTTTGGATGCTCCCAAATAATTTTCTCTCCAAGACATGAATTTTTTGTAAATATAAGTTGTCCACTCCTCTTTCATCTCATAATCTTGGTTAACTAGTTTTGAAAGTTCAAAATATCAAGATATTTTAATTCATTCTGAGGTATCTTCACCTTCATATCACTCTGCTCTTGGACAGATGATGTCTCTCCTCATATGTCAGTCTACAAGACAGCTCTGCTTTGAGCAAGTTCTATTTCCTATAGTCTTTAAAATAGTTTCAAATCCACATTTTCGAGTATATCCATTTTTGTTTGTAGGCATTTTGCTTTTTTGACATTTCTTTTTATTCCATTTTGTTGGGATTTTCTCTCAGCTTGCTGACTGTTATCCTTTGTGTCATTTTCCAATCTAGCCCTCCCCCCCACCATTATCTAGGGATATTTGACCTGGCAATTGCTTCTACAGGCATTGCAGCTCCTATCTACTTAGCAGCCACTCTGATATATTTTTAACTAATTTTTTTTGTTTTTTTTATTTATGGAATGAAGCAAACATTTCTATAATATAATAAAAAGATGATTGCATATGAAATAGAAAAATTTATTCTGTACAACTTGATATTCCTTTTAAATATATAATAAAGTTTTCATATAAATTTCTTTTTTTTCCTGTTTTTCTCTTTCTCCCACTAGAGAATGGTTACCACTATATATATATATATATATATATATATATATATATATATATATACATACATACATACATACACACACATATATTATATCTTATTAATAGGAACAAAGAATCAGAGGAATGAAATGACCAGAACCAAAATGCTTTTCAACTATTTGAAACTTTAAGTTCCTTTAGGAAATCTCAGAATTGGAATGCTTTGGACTTTCTAATACCTATAACTTTGTACTCCACATAAACAGACTCTTTGGGTAACCATGGGAACCTATCACTTGCCCTGCTTAATCAAAAGTCCCCATTTCTCTATACTAGACAAGTTAGTATGCATGGATACCATTTGCTTTTGTTTGTTTGTTTGTTTGCTTGCTTCTTGCTTAGCAGTTCCTCCCTAAATCCTGAGATTAGAAGGTATTCCTGCTTCCCTCATCTTCTCATACATACTCTTTTTTGGAAGTGGGCTAGGGCATGTAAATCACTTCTCTGAGTTGAGGTCTAAGAAAATAACATAAATATACAAAGGCAAAAATGCCTTTTCTTAGCACATCTATATTGAGTAATGACAACCCCCCCCAAATATTATTGTAAACATTGCTAGTTCTATGACACTTTTTTCCCATATGCTTTTGAAAATAACAGTCAAAAGTGTGCTCAGGCATTGTTGAGTTTAGCAATGAGCCTGGTGGGTTCAGGAGAATTTTTCTTCTCTCAAACAATTTTGATCTTGCTGCTCACTTCTTAAGCTGTCATTCCTTGTCACTAAATAACTTCTTTCATCATCTTTTGACACTCTGGCATTATATAATGTCTCTTTCCACTCTTCACACCTTTTTTTGTCATAATGAAATCATCCAGTAATAGTTTCCCTTTTTGCCCTATCTCAAGTCACTTCCATTCTCTTGTCACTTCATATTCTGCCATACTCCATAATGTTAGGTAGCATCTTTTTTCTTGTCTACCCTTTCTTTCTTTCCATCATGATCTTGGCTTCATTTATATAAAGTCTCAACTTCAAGAATTTACCATAATCTTTTATCCTGTCCTCCCTTAAAAATCCAGTTTCTCTTTTAAAAAATAGAACTAATGGATCCCCCAAAGGGAAATGGGTCTATTTCTATAAAAATAATTATAGCAGTCTTTTTTGTGGTAGCTAGAATTGGAATCCAAAGAGCTGTCTATCAATTGGGGAATGGTTAAACAAGCTGTGGTATTTATTTTAATGTAATCATGCTATAAGAAATGGCAAGCAGCATGATTTCAGAAAAACTTGGAAAGATTTACATGACCTGATGCAGTGCAAAGTGAACAGAACCAGGAGAATGATGTATACAGCAACAGAAATATTGTTTGATGAAGAATCGTAAAAAACTCAGCAATATAATGATCTAAGACAATTCCCAAGAACTAATGATAATCATACTATCCACCTTCAGAGAAAGAACTGATTGAATACAAACTAAAGCATGCTTTTTTTCTCTTTCTTTTTTTCTCTTTCTTTTTTTCTCTTTTATTCTAGTCTTTTTGTACAAAATGACTAATATGGAAATGTTTTACATAATTTCACATGTATAACCTACATCTGACTGTCTTGGGGTGGGGAAGAGAGTGAGGGAGGAAGAAATAGAATTTGGAATTCAAAACCTTGAATAAAAATATATAAAATGGAGAATTAAGAATAAAAACATTTTTCAAAGAAAAAATGTAGTCCCAATGGAAATGTGAAAAAATATGGAGGAGGTAAGTTAAAGACTTAATATTCAAATGTCAAAAAACTAAAGAGAAATTAAGATGTAATGATTTTTTTAAAGAAGCTTAACATGAGATAAATTTAATCAGGTCATCCTTAGTCTTTTCAAGAAATATAGTTCTTCTCTTGAACTAGATCCAGATTATTCTCTTCTTTACCCTCTTCTCAAACCCAACCAATTCTAACCACTTGCCTGCCTTGGAGTAAACAGGTAAGGACCTAATCTCAGAATATTTATAGATGAAATTGGAAGAGAACAACAAATAGATAAATAATAAGAAAAATTTGCTAAAGTTTCAAAAGAAAATTATTCTCAGCATTAAGGACATGACAAATTTAGAATATGTCTTAGTAATCAAAATGGTATTAAGAAGATAAAACTGTCAAGATATGAAGTTTGAACAATACAATAGATACAGCAGAAATGTGTTTTGGCAATGACATGATTTAAAAACAGTGAAGAGACTGGTATTTAAGGTATCTTACAGAAGAAATGCAATGTAAATGGAGACTGGTCTGAATCAGAATGCTACTGACATATTGGAGGTATCGTCTTGATCCTCCAGACAATCTTTAAAACCATAATTGGCAGGATACTTGTAGATCTACATATAGAGGGATTCTTCACAGGGAATTTGCTATTTTAATGAAATTATACCTCTGCCTCCTCCTCCCCTCAATTCTATTAATAAAGTAGGTGTTCATTAGCTGGGAATGTCCAAGCAAACTAATATGTGCATGGGAAGACATAAGAATTCATGAGAAGTAAAGTAAATAGAAAAAGGAGAACAATATATACAATGATTGCAATAACAGAAATAAAAATTATAATGAATAGTGTTAAAATTATATCCCATCATGGTATTTCTCAATGATTCTGCTAGTTAATATATTAAGTAGGTGGATAAGAAGCCTGTATAAGGTAACAATAAATCAAAATAGGAATTAAGAATGTAAAGGCGAACATAGAAGCCACTTACAAAAATTTTCTCCTAAATTAATTAAAGGCATATGCAAAGACTATGTGCTAAATTAGGATAAACTGGCTAGGCCCCAATATAATACTCCCTAGGTCCTAATAATGGCTCCTTAGTCTGTAAGCTAAAGATAAATTCCCAACATGTACTGTAAAACTAGAGAAATGATCTGCAAATTAAGAGAACCCTAAGTGGGCACTGATACCTTTGAGAAGACATTCATATATTAATAAACAAATCCCAAACTGTTATGGATAAGACTCAGGCCATACTCTCGAGTAGAACCCTATAAGAATGGAACCCTAAAACCCTGCCCCTCAAGCACTCTTCCACGTGTGGGTCCATGCTTCCCCAGTGATCATAACTTCGATCTGTTTTTATATTAGTGACCCTATGTTCCCTCTTCTCTCCCCATATCTCTTCCCATGATGTCTGCTTCTATACTCTGTGTGCCTTATTAAAGTGTGACTGATGCATTACTCTCTATTTGCTTTCAGTGTGATCCTTCCCAGTGAGAATCCAAAGAATCAGCTTTGCTCTTCCTGGCCCAAATATGGACCCCTTCATGATTCCTTTCTTTAAAAAATTAAACCAGGAAATTGAATAGATGCCCTTCAATTGGAGAATGGCTGAATAAATTATGGTATATGAATATTATGGAATATTATTGTTATGTAAGAAACGACCAGCAAGATGATTTCAGAGAGGCTTGGAGAGACTTACATGAACTGATGCTGAGTGAAATGAGCAGAACCAGGAGATCATTATACACGGCAACAACAGTACTATATGATGATCAATTCTGATGGACATGGCTCTCTTCAACAATGATATGTTTCAAACCACCTCCAATTGTTCACTGAAGAGAACCATATACACCCAGAGAGAGGGATGTGAAATGTGGACCACAACATAACATTCTCATACTCCTTGATTGATGTTTGCTTACATTGTGTTTCCTTTATCTGATATATCGTTTGTGTAGATAAGATTTTTCTTGCACAACAATGATAAGTTTGGAAATACGTATACATATATTCGATTTGCCAATATTTTAACATAATTAACATGTAGTGGATATCCTGCCATCTAGGGGAGGGGTGGGAAGTTGGGGGGAAAAATTTGTAACAGAAAGCTATGTAAGGGTTATTGTTGAAGAATTACCCACACATATGTTATGCAAATAAAATTTAAAAAATGAAAAAAAAAAATTAAACCAGGGCACCAAGGCTGGTACTACTTGTTTGTAAATATGCCCCTCAGTGGGCTATCAAGGTACAATAAACCCAGTAGGAGAAAGCAAGGATGGACAAAGGTAATCCATGTTTCCTTCCCTTTTCCTAAAAACTATCCCTCATGCTTAAGTCTCAATAGAACAAAGAGGAAGAGTGTATTATTATAATGATTTAGCTATGCTTTGAGGAACAGCATTTCTCCCTTTCCTTCCAATGGAGAGAGAGAACAGGGGTATGAAATATTACATAAGCTATTAGATACAATTGACATATTCTTGATTTTAAGAAACTGCTTTCTCCCTTTTTAAAAATCTTCATTAAAGGAAAAGCTCACTGGATAGGGAATGGAAAATAAGAGTAAAAAGGAAAAGGAGTAATTGTAAAAACATAAAACAAAAATGAAAAATGGTTTATAAAAAATACAGAACATGATGAATCTCAGGAGATAATTATTTATTCACATGCTGATGAATAAAAATTATATGTGACCAAAAGGCAAAATAAAAAGTAAGATAGACATAAGTTGTTTGTATAATATTGCCTATTATGACAGATCCAAGAGGTAATATAATAGATTTTGTTTTAGGAAAACATATGGTTGCAAAAAAAAAATATGGGTCAGTCTTTATTTTGCATTCATATCATTTAACACACCATTTGTTACAAACCAAACATATAATAAATGATGTTTTTTCATTCGTTCAGTGGTATCTGAGAAATATGAAAAGATCTAGAGGAAAATCAATAATATGGAAGGTAGCTTTGTTAAAGAAATTATGTGGGATGAAAAGAGTAGGATTTAAAAGTGAGAGTGAGTAATAATCTATACACTTTAGTATATATACTATATACTTTATATATGTATATAAAGTATATATACTTTAGATAATCCCTGTTTTGATGAGATCTTAGACCCACTGAAATGTTGAAATACTACAGTAACTAAATAAATATCCATTATATCACATCCAGAGAGATAGATCCAGGTGTTTTACTTTATGAGCCACTTTTTTTACTTCTTACACTCCTATAATCTCTTCATAAGATAAAGCTAAAATAACCTCCCATATTCCTCTTCATGTTGTATGCAGAAATAGTACTAATTGCACATCTTCATTTGGGGGGATAGAAAGTAGCACGGTATATATTCCTATTATCTCCTCTAGAACTGCTGACTAGTTCACATTCTTGATTATATATATCTTCTACCTAGATGACTTCTGAATATATACACATATGTATGTATATATACATATATATACATGTCATTCAATCATTTTCAGATATATTTAATTCTTCATGATCTCATTTTGGGTTCTATACATTTTCATTGGCTGTCCTATACTTCTGAAACACTCTTTCCTCAATTCTACCTCCTTTTCCCCCTGGCTTTCTTCAGGTCTCAGTTAGTCATACCCTCTGCAAAAAATCCTTTTCAGTCATCTCTAATAAGAGTGCTTTACTTCTGGGATTACCTTTAATTTATCCTATTTATACATAAATACATATATTTATTTCTGTATATGTATATAATATAAAATTATATTTGTTCAGTCATTTTCAGACATGTTTAATTCTTCATGATCTTATTTGGGGTTTTCTTGGCAAAGACACTAGATTGGTTTGCCATTTCCTTCTCCAGGTCATTTTACAAGTGAGGAACTATGCGTGAGTGTGTATTCATATCTATATCCATATTCATGTACATCCACATCCATATTTATCTCTATCTCTATATGCTTATCTATAAATATGTGCCAGGCAGTGTACCAGGAGCTAAGGCTATAAAGAAAGGCAAAGGATAGTCCCTGTCCTCAAGGACCTTATAATCTTAAAAGGGGAGACAAAAAGACTATAATTAAATACATACAAGATATATATAGGATAAATTGAAAGTAATCTCAGAAAGAAAGCACGATTATTAGAGATTCCTAAGAAGGATTTTTTGGTTTCAGATGTATGAGACAGCCAGTGAAAATGTGTGGAACCCTAAACGAAGTCATAAAGAATTAAACATGTCAGAATGGCTGAACAACAATACTAATCACAGGAGAATAACATATATAAACAAACATTTTCATGGATGAGATATTATCATTATTGACTACTGATTGACTTCATAATAAAAATGCATTAAAAACTAGCAACTAGGCAATGTTGAGAAATAAAAAGGAACAAGAAAATACAAAATTCAATATACTTGTGTTAAATAAAATGCTGTATTAGGTAATCATAGCTCACAGAAGAAAGGCCATTCAATCAAATCTCTTCATTTTGCTAATGAGAAACAATCTTTGGGAGGTTAGAGGACTTATCCAGCATCGGGTAGTAGTAAGCATCAGGGAAGGGATTTGAATCAGATGCTTTGATTTCTGAGTCAGCATTTTTATTAAACCATTTAAAGAGACAAAAATAACAACGAAACACTTTCTGCTTTTATGGAGCACACAGCTTAATAAAGAGATAAGGCACCTCCACAAATTATTAGAAAAAAAAAGTATGAAAGTGCTGGACATATAGGAGATGGAAAAGAAATTTGAGAAAGAAGGTATCATTTCAAATTGGAGAGCTGTCATGTAAGAAGTCACAGTTGAATTAAATATGAAAGGAAAAATATGAGGGAGCAGGCTTCCATTTGGAGACATGATCTGTACAAATATACAAAGGTGAGAGAAAGCAGGCACAAGCCTTCATTCCAATTTGCTGAAGTGAAAAGTATGTAAAAGGGAATGGTGAAATCTATGTGGAACCAGATTCAAAGCACAGTCATAAATGACAGGGTAGGGAATTTGTATCTTATCCTGTAAGTAATGGAAAGTTACTTTAGATGCTCAAGCCAAGGAGTAACATTGCCTGGCCTGTGCAGTATGCAGATCTGCAATTTGGGTAAGGCACATAAAGTTTTTCCCAGGACAATAAAATTTAAAGGGCACAAAACTGTTAAATGGTGATTTTTTTAAAAAAATTGTGCAATTTTAAAACTTAGTACATATTCATGTTGATGAAGTAAACTCCTTCAGAGGCATATGAATGACTACATATAGATCCTAGTTAGTAAGAATAATTGGTTAAAATATGAAGCTACCAGATGGTACATATTGTTAATAACATCCATCTGTGAGCCACTATAGTAACAAATTCCCCCTCTTGCTTAACTGAATTTGTTTTAATTACTTCTTATATTATTTGCACAAGAGGTAGTATGACATGGTGCTGCCTTTGGAGGAAAGAAGGGACAGTTTGTTCCTGCCTCTGAAAAATACTGACTGTGTGACCATGGACGAGTAATTTAACTTCTCACTGATTCAGGAAAATCTCTATGGCTATGATTGTGACAAGTTGCTGACATAAGCTTCCAACATTAATGATATCAAAAACCCTGATCCTGAATGCATTTGGACAGGCAGTTTATGGGAGTTTATCATTCAGTATGTATATGTAAGATATGAAATAGAGATAGAGAACTAATTGGTACTTGAGTTGAATGGAAGTAATAGGCTAGATTGATCATACAAAATTGTAATGCTCTTTTTATGACTCTTTCTTATGAAAGAAAAGGCACATAAAAGAAAATCATCATTCTAACTATGTTGAGAAATGAAATGCCATGGTCTCTGAAGAACTGAAAAATGACAATCACACAGAGGGCAACCAAAAAGTAAATGATGGGTGTAAACAGGGAGCAAAATATAACCAATGAATAATTCCAGTAGAACTGGGGTAAAAAGACAATAAAAAAGAGAATGTGAGATATGATAGGTGAACAACCATAGTTATTCAATGGTACTCTGAAGATGTCAGGAGAAAGTTAGGAAGGACTACAAAATGTTCAGTGATGTGCCTATGGTGAATGACTAGAACATGGAAAATACTCACACAGGGTGGGCAGGAAAAGCTGGGTTGTCATCTGCTCTGATGAGATCATAGATACATTTGGTTTTTTGAGGTAGCAGACTATACTCTTTGCCATCTTATTTCCACATAGCACCATTCAACATCTAAGAATATAGTGTGTTGAGTCCTGATAAGACAGGAAAAGTTTTGACAGAAAAAGCAGAAGAAATTTACTAAAAAGCTTTGACATCTTATTTGATTCCCTTTGATGTTAATCTAAAAACAAAGGCCTTTTAGAGAGCAGAGAGTAATAATCATTAGTGAGGGGAACTTAAGTAGCCCAGATCTTCAATTAAAATTGCATTTACTTTTTGTTGATCCACTTTCAGAAAAAAATAAACAAATCCCAACAAGACAAAGTAATACCAAAAGCTCAAGAAATTTTAGTCTACATTCTAGACTCAGAAGAGAATCAAAGTACTATTTTCTATTGCCTACTATGGCACAAGTAAAACTAATCTTTCAAAGGAATGTCTTGAAATATTTTGAGAATTTCAAAGAAAGATTCCAAGGGCAGCACAGTGGCTAGAGCACTTGAAGTCAGGGGGAACTGAGTTCAAATCAAATTAATACTTCCTAGCTGTGTGACCCTGGTCAAGTCACTTAACTCCAATTGCCTCAGCAAAAAAAAAAAAAAGAAAAGAAAGAAAAAAGAAATAAAGAAAGAAAGATTCCATTACACTCTTAGCAATTGGACAGAAAGTGGACTGATTTGGGTACAAAATTTTTTAAATGATGGTAGTTAATATATCTAGCTAACTCTGCCTCTACTACAAATTTTAATTAACATTGAAAAACAATGCTGGTTATATTCTTGTCCTCATTGTACAGACTAGAGTGGCATCACATAGAATTCAATGATTGATAATATTTAAAGGAGTCACTTCTTTCATGTCTTCCATTTTTAGACAAATAATTTAACAGTGAAAGAAAATTGCTATATTAATCTGAACATAGGTTGATCCCCACTCTGGAGACTATAAACCACACATCTAAAATGTGATCTCTTTGAAAAGAGAAATATATATATGGAAAAAAATAATTTTCTGAAATTTACAAAAAAAGATACTTAGAATTGTTTATTATGAACTTTCCCTCATTTTTTCCCAAACAAATAAAGCTATTTTTTTTCATTTTACAAGCATTGTCTCAATCTCTTTATGGAAACAGACCCAATCAAATTATTAACTGTTTTTTAAAATGCTTGTTGAATGAATTGATGAATGACAACAATGTTGGGTAATGAAGAGGAGTTAGCTAGTTCATTTGAATTGTTTCTTTTTTTATTCAGGCATCATTATACTTAAGATTTAACTATGCCTAAAAACTAGATTTATTTTATAAAGACAAAAAATCAAATAAAAACTTATTTATTTGATATATAAAGAACTATTTCTGTAGAAGTACACAACCAGATACCTACTGAGATTTTAAAGTATATTGAAAAATCATTCAACTCTGTACTCTTTCACTGCACAATACCATGCTACAGTTATATTCTCAAAAAAGATAAAAGAAAGGAGGAAAAGACTCATACATGAAAAGATATTTCTAGCAGCTCTTTTTCTGGTAATAAAGAACTAAAAACTAAGGAATGCTCACCAATTGGAAGGGCTAAATATGTTGTACAAATACAATGAAATATTGTAACATAATAAAATAAAGGATGAGCATCTAGGTGGTAAAGTGGATAGAAGACCATGTCTGGTCAAGAAGACTCATGTTTCTGAATTCAAAATCTGGCCTCAAATACTCACTGGCAGTGTGACTCAGAAGAACTTCAACTTCTTGACCTTAGTTGCCTTATCTAAAAAAAATAAGCTGGAGAAGTAAATGGCAAACTACTCCAATATTTTTGCCAAGAAAACCCTAAATGAAGCTATGAAGAGAAGGATATGACTGAAATGACTGAATAACAACAACAAAGTAAGGATGGTTTCTGAGAAACCTGGGAAGAATAGTATGAAATATTTCAGTGTGAAATGAACATAAACAGCAGAACAATTTCTACAATAACAACATTGTAAAGATAAGTGGAATAACTTAAAAATTGTTATCAATGCAATGATCAAACGTGTTTACATAGGATTGATGATAAAAGTTGTTACCCACATCCTGAAAAAGAGGCATACTCAAGTTGTAAAAAATGACACATTTTTAAAGAAATGGTGAATGTGAGACTTGACAATTTATATTTGTTACAAGGTTTTTTTTTAATTGGAGTTGGGTGAGGAAGACTATTCATAGAATTGTCAAAAGAAAATAAAAAGGTAAAGAAAGGAAGGAAGAATGTACCATTAAAACATTTTTACACACACAAACAAGAAGAGAAGAAAGAAAAAAGGAAACAAAGGAAAGCAGGAGAGCTTTGAAAGTTAGATGTTGAATCTTTCTTATACTTATGCAAGAATGTAAGATTCTACCAAACTACAGTCAAGGAAAAAAGAAAAAAAAAAAGAAAAGGCCCAGAACTGTTGGTTTAATCAAGGTCTAACTAGTTCTTTCTTTATTGCTATTTGAACTTCCCTCTCAATGTATTTCCTCACAACCACTAGTAATTAATGCTCCTGTTGCATTTAAGCTTATTAATGTACATTGGTTTTTACAAATAATTATATATTTTAAATACATAGCAAAAACAATACTCCTCTCTCCACTCAATACCCTGGAGATGTTTTTCTCTATATTACCTTGGACCCTGATAAAAGTAAGCTCAGACCTAATAGATTTCTACCTAGAATTGGTCCCACAAAGTTTGTGTCCAAATTCAGTGTAGCCACTGGATAATGTACAAAATGTACAAAATTGTAGCCATTTCCAAATTCCTTACCTAAAAGAAAAGAACTGAAGCCCAAATTCATAGGTCACATATAAGTTTTGGATTCACCAAACTTCAGCCAGACAATTAGGAATCGGCCAAATAGGAAATGGATCTCATTGACTAATTCCTTTTGAATGAACCTAAATTCTGGTGACATACTGATCAACCCTATACTTCTTCATCATGTAATTAACAACCTGGAGATGATTATATAATATCCATGCATTTCTTAACTTTGGAGAACAAAGCTCTTCCATTATATGTCATCATTCCTATATAAAGTCAGATTTCTTAGCCTTTTCTACCTAGGGGAATATGTTTGCCTTTTCCTGAAGGCCAGGATCATTGGACAGTTCCCCATTACATAACAATTACATTACAAAAAGTAAAATGAAATGTTTTGTGAAGAGGTGGATTTTCCTCTCTTCAAGTAGAATATGATGACTACCTGTCATGTATATTAGAGTGGAAATTTCTTTGGAGTATGGGGTAGGGAACTTTTTTTTTTCTGCCAAGGGCCATTATTCACAGGCCATACAAAATTAGCAACTTAAAGAGCTCAAGTTCCTACCTTTCAGTTCATCATCGTCTGCAGTTGCCTTAGCAAATAATTTTGTGAGCTTTATAAGGTCAGACATTTTCTGCCCTGGTCTTGATGATGACTGAGGTATTTCCCAGTTCTTTTTTATTTTAAAATTCATTTTTTTAAAAAAATTGAGTAAAAAAAATGAGTTTAGAATTCTTTCATCCCCTCTACTCTTTTACCTATTAAAATACAAGAAATGTGATATCAATTATACATGTGAGGTCATGCAGTATTTTTTTCCATATTCATGTTGCAACAATATCTAGAAAAATAAAGCAAATAAAAACACATTTCAATTAAAGTTCAGACTCCATCAGTTTTTTCTTTGGAGATGAATAGCATTTTTCATTAGAAGACTGTTAGAATTGTCTTGAAAGATTGTATTGGTCAGAATAGATAAATCATTCATAGTTGGTCATCTTACAATATTGTTGCTACTGTGTACAATGTTTTTCTGGTTCTGTTCGCTTCATATGAGTCTTTCCAGCTTTTTCTGAAAATATTGTTTGTAAATTTTTATAGCACAATAACATTCCATCACAATTATATACTACAACTTGTTAAGTCATTCTCTAACTGATGAGCAGCTCCTCAATTTCTAATTCTTTGCCACCACTAAAAGAGCTGCTCTAAATATTTTTGTATATATAGCTCCTTTTCTTTTTCTATGATCTTTTTGTGTCAGAGGATATGCTTAGTTTTATTGCCCCTTGGGCAATGAACCATATTGCTCTAGAGAATGGTTGGACCAATTCATAATTCTATCAATAGAACATTAGCATCCCAATTTTCCATACACCCTCCAGCATTTGTTATTGTCCATTTCTGTCATATTAGCCAATCTCATAATATGAGGTTACATCTCAGAATTTTTTAATTTGAATTTCTCTAATAGATAGTAATTTAAAGCATTTTATATGGCTCTAGGTAGCTTTTTTTCCTTTGTCCGAAACTGTCTCTTCATAAATTTTGACCAATTGAGGAAAGTCTTGTATTCTGATAAATTTGACTCCATTTTCTACATATTTGAAAAATCAGGCATTTGTCAGAGAAACTTTTGTGAAATTTTTTCCTAGTTTCTTGCTTTCCTTCTAATCTCAGCTGTATTTGTTTTGGTTCATGCAAAAGCTTTGCAATTAAATGTAATTAAAATTATTTGTTTTACATACTTTGTTTGGTTCTAAGTTCTTCCCCTACTCATAGACCTGACAGTAAACTATTTCATTACCCTAAAATTTGCTTATGATTTCAGTCTTTATGTCTAAATCATGTACCCACTTTGACCTTGGGATATTGTATGAAATTTTTTTATACTAAGATTTTGCCAAACTGCTTTCTAATTTTCTCAACAACTTTTTTCAAATGGTGAGTTCTTGAAAAAGACTGAATTTTGGGTTCATCAAACAATAGATGACAATAGACATTTACTTCTGTGTTTTATGTCCTTAATTTGCCCCATTCATCTGCTACTCTATTTCTTAGCCAGTAACAAACTGTTTTCATTATCACAACATTGTAATACATTTTGAGATCTAATATTGTTATCCCACCTTTTCACCTTTTTTCATTAATTTCCTTGACATTCTTGAACTTTTGTTGTTGCAGATTAATTTTGTTATTGTTCTTTCCAGATGTATAAAATAATGATGTTTTTTCTATCTGTATAAAAATATTTTTGGTAGTTTGATGGGTATGATACTGAATAAGTAAATTAATTTAGGTAGAATTATAATTTTTATTACATTGAGTCAGCCTAATTATGATCAGTTGATATTTTTCTGTTTTTGTCTTTATTATATCTCCTTGCCAGCATTTTAGTAAAACTGTTGCATCAATATTTATTAGAAAAATTGATCTATTGTTATATTTTTCTGTTTTTGCTCTTCCTGGTTTAGGTATCAGTACCATATGGATGCCATAAAAGGAAACATTTGTTGCAAATTAAGACAACTCTTAGACAACCACTAGACACCTGTCAGATTGGCTAAAATGATAGAAAAAGATAATGATAAATGTTGGAGGGGAAGTGGGAAAACTGGGACACTAATACACTGTTGGTGGAGTTGTGAATTGATCCAACCATTCTGGAGAGCAATTTGGGACTATGCCCAAAGAGCTATCAAACTGCATACACTTTGATTCAACAATTTCTTTACTGGGCCTGTATCCCAAAGAGATCATTAAAAAAGGAAAGGAACTCACATGTACAAAAATGTTTATAGCAACCCTTTTGTAGTGGCAAGGAAATGGAAACTGTGTGGATGCTCATCAGTTAGGTAACAGTTAAATAAGTTATGATACACACACACACACACATATATATGTGTGTGTGTTTATATATATATATATATACATATATATATATATATAAAGAGAGAGAGAGAGAGAAAGATGAATAAGGGAATATTATTGTTCTATAAGAAATGATCAGCAGAATGATTTCAGGAAGAACTGGAGAGACTTACACAAACTAATACTAAATGGAGTAGAACCAAGAGAACATTGCACATGGTGGCAACAAAATTATGTGATGATTAACTCTGATGGACTTGACTCTTTTCGACAATGAGGTGCGGGACAATTCCAAAGAATTTGTGATGGAGAAAGCTATATCCATCCAGAGATAAAACTGTGGGGACTGAATGTGGATCACAACATAGTATTTGGACTTTTTTCTTGTTGTTTGCTTGCTTTTTTTCTTTCTTTTGCATTTTTCCTTTTTGATCTGATTTTTTCTTGTGCAGCATGACAAATGTGGAAATATGTATAGAAGAATCACACGTTTAACATATATAGATTGGCTGCTGTCTAGGCGA
This sequence comes from Myrmecobius fasciatus, assembly GCA_023553655.1. NCBI lineage: Eukaryota > Metazoa > Chordata > Mammalia > Dasyuromorphia > Myrmecobiidae > Myrmecobius > Myrmecobius fasciatus. The sequence continues at coordinate 53,031 of JAJPUD010007556.1, read as the reverse complement.
GGGGAGAAGGTTGGGAGAAAATTTGGAACACACAGTTTTGCAAGAGTGAATATTGAAAACTATCTATGCATGTATTTTAAAAATTAAAAACTATTATTAAAAATAAAAAGAGAAACATGTATATATGTATGTGTATGTGTGTATGTAAAAATTTAAAAACAAACAAGAAGCTAAAATGATAGGAAGAGGAAAAGAGAATAACAGGGATTTTTGGAGAGAACCCTACTTACGTTAGATCTGGGTTAAAGAGAGAACAACATACACATTTAGAAGAGAATAAAAGTCTTCTAAATTTATAAAGAAATGAGAGGATGCAGGAATAAAATAAGAGGAGTATAGAAGGGTGTGTAGATTAATGGAAATAGGATAAAGAGGCATCAACATATATTTGGAAGGCTATAAAAGTCTTCTAAAATCAGATAGATACAAGAGGGTAAGGGGAAAGAGTTGGGAGAGAGGATGAGGAAGAGATCCTTGGAGGAGGGATACATTAAGTAATAGGAAGGCAAGGTAGCAGTAGAATAAAGCAGAATAATCAGGATAGATAGGAAATAAAATATATATGGACATAATAAAAAGAATAGGAGTAGAATTTATTAGGCAAAAAAAAGCAAAGATAATAATTATGACCTCTGACACAGTTAAAGTTAAAATAGATTAAATCAAAAGAGAAAAATAAGGAAACCATATTGTGTCAAACAAATTAATCAATATTAATTTAGACCATTTAAAATAACTAGACAGTATAAAGTTGGAATATTTCTGTGGTGCAGGAAATGATGAGTTGGTAGATTTAGAAAAACATGGCAAGACTTGGACTTATGAAAGAAGGTAAAATATACCTTCAGAGAACCAGAGGACAAATAAGCATAATATAGCCTTATATGGATATATATATGAATGCACGTCTCTATATCTATATTATTATAGATATTTATCTACATGTTTGTACATGTGTGTATCTGTATATTTGTTTTTGTATATGTATATTTGTGTATATGCATGTGTACAAGTACACATATGTATTATATGTGTACATGTGCACATGCAGATTTGTATTTAATTGTAGCCTTTCTGAAGGAGAGGGGAAAGAAAAAGGGGGAAAGAGTAAAGTAAAATTAGCACAAAGTAGAGATCAAAAGAAAACTACAAAGAAGCCAATTCTGGACACAAGGTATAATATTTATTATAGGCTTTCCTGAAATGGAATCTTATTGTTTTATATTTTGAATTCTCTCTTTTGTTTTGTTCTGTACATGGCAATTATTATTTTTTTATAATTTGTACTGAAGTTTTACATTAAAAAACTAATTTGGATGCTATGTGATTTGGTGCATTTTTGTTTAGTATTGTCATTTCTGGATTGTCTGTGGTATCTTTTAGTAATGTAGTTTCCTTGATTATTTCTTTTACATAGATCTATTTTTGCTTTGTGTTCTCTGAGGTTATGATTGTTCTCTGCTTTTTTTTTTACCTTAGCTAAAGTATAATATATTCTTCTCAAGCCCTTTATTTTTACTCTGTGTTTTTCTGTTTCAAGTGTGTTTCCTATAAACAAAATATTGCTGAATTCTGATTCTTAATTCATATGCTATTCACTTCCATTTCATGGGTGAGTTTATTCATTCACATTATCATTATGATTATCACATTATAATAATGATAATGAACTGAATTTCTCCCTTCATCTTAATTTTTTTTACTGTTTATCTTTCCCTTTCTCTCATTTATGTTGTGCTTCCTCAAAAGTCTGTTTTGCTTTTGACCACTACTTCCTTTAATTAACTCTCACTTCCATCCCCTAACACTTATTGAATCCTTTATAATTGCTCTTTCATGATTATTCTCTTATGCCTCTCTTGAGTCTTGTATTTTCAAGTCAAATATCTTATTCCCTTCTAGTCTTTTCATCAGGAATGCTTGAAAGTATTCAATTTCATTAAATTTCAATTTTTTTCATTTAAGGGAAAATTAAGAACAGGATTCTTACTCTCTTCACTCTGAACACAAACATTCTTCAATCTGAAACTAACCAGAGACTCTGTTCCCCTTTTTCTGCAAATGCTACTGCTCTTTTTCTCCTGGAATTGCAACCTGGAACATCCACTCAGATGTTTCAGACCCCTTTTGCCTATTTCCCAAGTTTTCTTGGAATGGAAAATCTTTTACTCTTATGTTCTGTTTGCTCTGCCATACCAGAATTTGATTTGAGACATTTGAAAGTTCTTTGGATGGAAATGTTGGGAGAATTCAGCCTATGTGCTACAATCTTGGTCCTTACATTCCTAAAATTCTATAATTCTCCACAATATTGCCAACAAATAAGCATCTAGCACCTGCTTAAAGATTTTCACTGGTGAAGAAGGAGAGAGATATAAGGAAGTGAGCAACTCATTCTTTCCTAAAGCAACCTATTCCTCTTTTGGACAACTTTAATTGTTAATAAGCCTTTTACTAACTTTAAACATACATCTAATTCTCTGAGACAGCCACCCTTTGTTCCTAGTTCTGCCCTTTGGAAACAAATGTAACAAGTCCAATTCATCTTCCAAAGTTTAGTCCTTCAAATACTTGAAGGTAATTAGAACCTAGTGTACCTAGTCTGCTCGAGGAGGCTAATTCGTGGATCCACATTTGACATTGTTTGTAGTCCTCTATCCTCTTTGTCCCCCACTTTTTTTAAACTTTGTAATCTTATGTATTCATTTAATGCATTTAACAATATTATGAGATATCTAGATGACAATGTATAGAATATTGGACTTGGAATCAGGAAGACCAGGGTTCAAATTTTACCTTACATACCAAATAGCTATATTACTTTGGATGTTACTTGATGTCTTTCAGCCTCAATTTCCAAATCTGTAAAGTAAAAATCTGTAATAATAATACTTATCTCATTGTGAGGATCAAATGTAATAATACATACAGAGTTTTCTGTTTGCCCTTTTTAAAAGAAAAATATACTTTACCTAGGCTTTTCTAAAATGTGAGCTCCAGAACTGAACATTATATTCTAGATGTAGTTTGACTAGTATTGATCATCCCAACTTCCCTTTTTCATTTACAAAATCTCTTTTAATGCAGCCTAAGGTTGTACTACACATTTTTGATTGACATGTCATAGTATGAAATCTTTTCCACAAGAGCTATTGTTGTCTAGTTCTCAGCCCCAAATTATGAAGTTAATTTTTTTGAAGAAAAATCTATTACCTACATTTATTTTTATGGAATTTCATCTTATTAGAGTTTGCTTGATATTTTACTGTCTTTTTCTGACTATTGTTTGGGAAAAATGAAGGAAAAAAGACTTCAGCTCCAACTTAATTAAAATATTAGTTTTGCATGTGCTCTTCTCTGAATAAATATCATGATAGTATTGTAATGGTCTTTTTAGATCCTGACTTTGTTAAACAAAATGTTGGCTATAAGCCTCCTGTCATTTGTAAATTTAACAAGCAGCCTTCTATGATTTCACTTACTTCTTGAAGAAAAGAAAAGGATCAAAAACAGATTAGTGGAAAGCTCTTACTAAAAGTCTTCTTGCCAATCTTAACCCACTAATGATACTCAATGCCCTATCAATCATAAGCAGTTCCAGATGTGCCTATCCATAAATATAGTTTCTCTGTAAATATAAAATAAGAAACTGTCAATTCCCCTCCTCCTTCTGCTCCCCCCACTGAAATATAATTGTTGTGCCTTTAGCATGTTTTGAACTATTCTTATTGAAGACCTGTCAACCCTTGGTGATATTTTTCTTTTCTAAACACTCATAGATCATCCTTTTAATAATGTGCTACAGAATTTTGTCAATCCATTGATGAACATTTGTAAAATACTTAATACAGCAAATGTTAGGCATTGTGTTAATACTGGGATATGAAGATAAGACCATAAGACCCTCCAGAAACTAACACTTGAAAGGAGGGAATAACTTGAACATCTATCTATCTATCTATCTGGAATATATACAAATGAATAAGAGGTAGTTTTGGGGAGAAATGCACCAACTGGGTGGAAAAAATGAAAAAAATTAAATGCCACTTGAGCTAAGTCTTAAAGCAAATTAGGTATTTCCAAGACTAAAAGGGGAGGAACAATATCCCAGACCTACAGCAAAGGCAAAGACCAGAGCAAAGGCAAAAATCACTGCCTGTAGTTCTGCAGTTATACCTGCCAATTTTTTTCTTACTTAAGGATGGAGTGGTAGACTATCTAGTTTTAATGGTTATAAATTACTGAGGAGAGTTGGGGAAGCTTTTATTCTTTTAGTTTATCTTTGATTTCAATGATTTATTAACCATTTTTGTTCTTTCTCTTCCAATGCAAAGGTAATTCTTCCTGGCAGAGAAAATAAGAGCAAATAAAATGAATAATTCCACCTTTTTGCCTCCTAAAGTGATCATCCCATTTACCCAAATCTTCTCTGATACCATATAGCTTTTGAAAAATGATTGTATCCTCTAATCTTTTAAAAAACATAACAAAATAAAAAACTTTTTTATTTCACCAATTAACATCAAGTTCAGTCCACTTCTTGAGACTTTTCTTATAAGGCTATGGTATTCTTTTGTATTCATTTTCAGTCATTTCAAACCTCTCTATCAGCTTTCTCCTTTGTTTGCTGTCCTGGATTTCTGGGATTAGAATCAAACTGTCCCACCAGTTCTCTCCAAGTACCCCAGGGCATGTATCTGTGTCTAAACAAGGTGAGATTTCACTCTGTCCTGCTTTCTGAGGAAATGGTTTGTTGTTCATCTGTATCTGATTGATGAAAAAAGGAAATTAAAGAGGTATCTGCCCTTCTCTGGCTTGATAAGGAATACAAGGATGGTTGAGTGTTGCTTATGAGGTAGCCTAAAGGATATTGGGACAAGCTATCTGTGTGGAAGAGGCGTAGACTAATTATCTGGCCAAGAAGGGAACATTCTGTATATGCCCCTGAGAGTTAATGGGCCGCCCTCTCTTCAAAAAGAAAAATTGTGTCTTAGAGGTTTTGCCAGGACTTTAATCATGTGGAGGTGGTAAGAAAAGAAAGGCAAAGATTTTGTTTTTCCACGGGCATGGGGAAAATTGCTCCTGTTAGGCAATGAATGGGTTCATTATAATAAAAGTGAGGGCCCAGAGACAAGAAAGGAAGTGTTATGATCACTTATCATACAATTTGGGGTTTTTCAGCAACCCTTTTATTAAGTTAAATAATTTAATATCCCTAGAATTCCAGATGGCAATGTTTTTTCATCCTGTACCAGAACTTTGCCCCTCTTAATAGTGAAAAGTAAGAAAGATGGGGAAAGAATAAAGGAAGACAATAGCCTTCAAATTTTCTACATCAAAGAAAAAATCTCCCTCTCTGCAAATGCTGTTAAAAAGAACTGAAATGCTGCTAGGTACTCTGAATTGAATCATTGCTTTGAAGATTAAAAAAAAAAAAAAAAGGTCTTTTTTTAAAACAAATTAAATAATCCCCCAAAGCTAAACTTATCTTATTTGAAAAGATGGCACAATCTGTCCCTCAGGACATTTTGACATCATGCAGCCTTCTTTGATTTAGCTTTTTGGAACTAGAGAAACTGGTATTATCAGGTGTCAGAGCCTTGTCTCCATCCATTAGGAATGAGGGTTCAACTTAAGGGGCAATTTTAACATAGTAAAAGATAATAGACTGGGAGACATAGCCAGTCAGTAGTGTAAAGATTGAGGGAAGAACCAAATCTCTAGGGTTTGTGTTTCATCCTTTCTGGAAGTGAGTGATAGTATCAACATTTTATGGCCTAGAAAGGAGACAAGCAGTACAGTTAAATACCAGGGTCTGAGTTAATGTGTCTCTAAACACTGTCCTGCAAAAAAAGAAGGGACAACTAAAGGAAACAAGATAGAAAAAGGAAAAACCAAATGTTTCAGCCCAATTGAGGAAAAAGGACAGGGTAAAAAAAGCATAAAGAATATAAGAAAGAGCAGCTAGACTGCACAGTGGAGGCAGCAGTAGAAGAGCTAAAATCAACATGACACAACCCCTTTCCCTGATAGACCTCACTCTGATAGGGGGAGATATAAAACATTCATCATCATCATCACCAGCAGTTGCAGCAACAACAGCCAGTATTTATCTAGTGCTTTAAGGATTGCAAAACACTTAGCAGTTTTATATTATTCTCATGAATCCCCCAACATACATTCACAGGTTTAAAAATGCAGTTAGCTCCATCCTCCTTTGAGTTCCAGGAGTATCTGAAAGATTCTGCTATTGACTTGAACCTACATTCTGTCTATTCCCCCTAATATCAACCAAACATTTGTTTCTTTGGTGATTACAAATCCAATATCACTACTTTATATTATCAAAAAGTAACTAATATCAATTAGTTTTTACAAAGGGATTTTTATTGAAAAGAGACAGCAAGATCCTTCCCCCAAAACTGAGATATGCTTTCTTTTAAAACCTTAATCCCTCAATAAAGTGGGTACATACTTAAAATGTTGTTACAAATATTTGTATGACTGAGTTTACTTCCAGGTGCAGCATATCCAGTAGATGAACTGCTTCATTTTTTACAGGGCATGATGTCTTAATTGCCAGGCACTGCTGGGCTAGGTCAAACAGGACTTCTCCTGATTGTTTTTAATATTTAATATTTAATCATGTGACAAACAGGGCCCCTTCCTGATAAGGAAATTGAGCATTAGATAGTTGTAATGATTTGCTCAAGATTACTCCTCAGGGTCTGGAGAGACTTGCATGAACGCTAAGTGAAATGAACAGAACCAGGAGAAGATTATACACAGCAACAAGACTATACGATGGTCAATTCTGATGGACATGGTTCTCTTCAACAATGATGTGATTCAGGCCAATTCCAATGATCTTGTGATGATGAGAACCATCTGCATTCAGAGAGAGCCCTGTGGGAACTGAGTGTGAATCACAACATGGTATTTTCACCGTTTTTGTTGTTGTTTGCTTGCATTTTGTTTTCTTTCTCTTTTTTTCCTTTTTGATTTGATTTTTCTTGTGCAGCAAGATAATTGCATAAATATGTATGCCTATATTGGATTTAACATACATTTTTACCATGTTTAACATATATGTTTAACATATATTGGATTATTTGTCATCTAGGGGAGGGGGTAGAGGTAGAGGGAGAAACTGGAACACAAGGTTTTGGAAGGGTCAATGTTGAAAAATCATCCATGCATATGTTTTGAAAATAAAAAAGTTATTAAAAAAAGAATACTTCTCAGAGCTGTCCAAACTATCAGACTTCTGGTGATTTTGAACTTTCAAGATTTAACAAGACTTTGTAACAAATGAAAGAAGACAGAAACAAGAGGTGGCTCCATCCTAGATATCGGCTTACCTAAGACCTCATTTGGTTATGGGTGATCATGATAGAGAAGAATAACCTGCCCTTCCATGCTCTGAGGACAGACCATCATTGGTCAGCCCGTCATTAACTATAATACAAAAAAAACCCAAGATGACTGGCTAAAGGAATTATGGGCCACTTGTTGTTTGTGTCTTCTTTCAGAGGAGTTGGATGAAGATTCCATGGCAGTCTTTTCCAATAGGAAGACTGGAGAGACTATTCCAAAGTGATGTTTTCTTTGTGTATAGTCATCCTAGAGAACCATTTCAAAAGCTTTCTATCATTTCTCCTCTATCCTGTTTTTGTTGTTCTTCAGTATTACTCTCATTGCTCAGACCCAGTGCTTGCTTTATAATTTGGCCATGCAGAGTAGTAGTATTACCATTGACAGCAAAATAGTAGTTTATAATTATATAAACGTACATTTATTACCTAATTATATAGCCCCTTTAAAAATAAAAAAAAAATCAGTTGATTTACTTTAGATCCTAAAAAGGAATCTTTTCAGTTCACTTGGTACTTAATAAAATCATTAGATGATTCAAAAGATCCATTTTGTGGGGCAGCTAAATGGTGCAGTGGATAGAGCACCAGCCCTGAAGTCAGGAGGACCTGAATTCAAATCTAGTCTCAGACACTTAACATTCCCTAGCTGTGTGACCCTGGGCAAGTCACTTATCCTAAATTGCCTTAGCAAAAAAAAAAAATCCACTTTGCACCATTGATAATGATGCCTTCATTTAACATTTTCCTTTTATACGAAACTACATTTTGGGTCAGGGACAAACCATTCAGTAGAGCTTTCCAAAAAAGTCTAGTATGATCCTATATACTGACTAGGGACTGCTTTCTAAAGAATTACTATCATAAACACTGATATGTTTGATTTATTAATGAATTGTTTGATTGAGGAGTCCATATCAAAATTCTCATGGACATCTTGAATTTGCTTTCCTACTCACCTTGTTATTACTACAGATGGAGCAAACCAAGAAGGTATCAATCAATACAAAAGAATCAAGGTTCTTTCCAGATTACATTTAGAAAACTGCACTCATAGTATGACAACTTTTTAAACTGAAGTATGATGTAATCATCAATCAAAGATCTCACAATATCTATAACTTGTTCCCTTACTCTGCTGGACTTGGAAAATACAATAAAGTTGCCTTATACTGGAAGAATGAGAAGGCAAAGAGAGAAAGAAAGCAAGAAACTATTATCAACCTGAAGTCTCAGTGAGTTAAGAATGTGATAGACTCTCAATATCTTAAGTATAAGAAGGAAATCATGTTGTTCACCAAAAATTCACATTTATTAAGCAGTTACCACATATAATAACACTGTACTAACGTGTCCTCCTAGCCCAGTTAAAAATGATGATGGAATGTGATATCCTATTGGTAGAATATTAAAGGAGTTCTTTGAGAAACATCATGGTATTCTAGAAATTATGACAGGCTACTGTCAAAAGACCTTAGTTCTACTCCAACCTCCATTATTCATTTGTTACATAGTAGGCAATTCACCTAACACCTCTGGCTCCCAGTTTCTTCCATTGAAAATGAGATATTTGGACTCCAGCTCTCAAATATCGATCTTATGAATTTGGGGTACTGTCAGGTCATGTGGCAAGCAAAATGGAGGATTAGGCACTTTCTCCTATCCCCACAACCTCTCAAACTTCTCCAAAATGGGAATTTTACCCAAAAGATAAAGTAAATCCTACTGTCTCCATAGTGTAAGATGCAAATAACTATGAGATAACAATCCAAGATATTTACACCAGAAAAGGCTAATGATGCTCTTACTATGCAATCCCTCCCTGACCAGCCACTAGACTCTGGAAGGCTACAGAAACCTACCTATAGGCTTGCTACAGTATGGGGCTCTGCCCACCCCTCCCCATTGTGTCACAGAAAACCAAAAGGCAGAAGACTGATTTGGCTGACACTGGTATGGCAGCACTCTGTACCAAAACAGCACTCATTCAAAGAATTGGGGAACAGAGGGAATGGAGACAGACTATCAATATGTGTGTAGGTTTAACAGACCTCAAGCAAAGTGTCTGGCATCCACTCAGAAACTATATGAGGCTGACTGAATGGCCAATGAAACATTCATTGATCAGGTGGAGAGCTTAAAATTCTAGCCCCCAGAAAAAGCACCATTAAAGTAAAAGGAGTCAGAAAGTGAAAGATTAAAAGAAATATAACCAAAAAAATTGAAATTACCCAAGATCACGGGAGGAATAAAAAAATTAAAGATCTAAAGCATAAATAGATAAAACAATAGGTAAGAGATTAACAGAAAGGAAAGTGGGATCTAGATCATCTAAACAAGGTCTGACATTTATGAACAAATGTTGCAAGACAAGGAAAAATCAATCAATATCTGATGAGGAAAAGAACCCTGTGGATTCTTAAGAAATCATGGAACCATAGCAGAATGTTCATGAATAGTATAAGAAAGATAAGAAGCAATAGAATTTATTGTTTGAACAGCAGAAGTAATCAGTATAATAGAAAAGCCAAAGTAGTGAACCTCACTAAAGAAATAAGAGAGAGAATAATAGATTGGGAATGCAAAAACACAGAAGTGAAAGATAATTTTGTAGAAGAGAAGTACAAAGCAATAACATTAAGAGACAACAAGATCTGAATTCAAACAAAACATATTGACAGAAGACAAAGATACAGAAGACAGAATGCATAGAGTTTAAGGACTGTATTTTTCATAAAAGAACATGTCAAAAAACCTGAATACAATAAATACAAAAAATAATGGAAAAAATCTTCCCAAACTTTGTGAGTAGAGAAAATTAGGGGTCAGTTCAAAGAATCCACAGATTTTCTCCAGGAAAAATCCCATGTCAACTCCTATATATATATATATATATATATATATATATATATACACACATATATATATATACACATATATATACATATATAAATATTTCATTTAATAATTCCAATGTAACAACAATAAATTTTGAAAGCAATTAAGGAAGAGTTTCTTCATATCTAAAGGCAACACATCCTATTAGTGTAAGCCTAAACATTAATAATAAAAAGATGAACATTCAACAAAAAGAGGAATGTAAAGCATTTCCCCCATAAAGAACAATATCTGAACAAATTATTTTCTTTTTAGGCAATTATGGTTAAGTGACTTGCCCAGGGTCACACAGCTAGGAATTATTAAGTGTCTGAGACCAAATTTGAACTCAGGTCCTTCTGACTTCAGGACTGGTGCTCTATCCACTACACCACCTAGCTACCTTTGAACAAATTGTTTTCTATGCAAATACTTCAGATAACAGAAATACATGACAGGTAATTAAATATAGCTACCAACAAGGGTGTAAGTAATACAAATAAATTGCCATGCAGAAAAAAGGAAAAAAAAAACTAAAAAGAAGAAAGACATTTATGAAATTAATAACAAAAGCAAAACAACAATAAAGAGACCATAAAAAGATTTCTTTCTAAAAATACATTAGAAGAAAGGGATAAAAATTGAATTGAAATACAAGTGTTGGTGAAGAAACATACCTGAAACAACATGGACTAAGTCTCTCAACACCTCACCTTCAAAAGACAAAATAGTTCACTTTGATTATATGAAACTGAAAAGCTTCTGTAAAGAAAAACATTGATTATCACTTCTAGGATAAGAAAGGAACACAACAAATGGCAGAAAATATTTTTATCAAATTTTTCTGTTAAGGGTTTCGTATCCAAGATAGGTAATTCACTCATTTATATGTATGGATATATATGTATGTATATCTCTGTATATATATGCACATTTATGTAACTAAAAGTCCTACTCAGATAGTGGTCAAATGTTATAAACAAAAAGTTATCATAAAATTGAAAAATGCCAAGCAATATAAAAGAATGCTCTAATTTACTTATAGAAAAATACAAATAAAAATTATGACATTTCTACCCCATTTTTGAAAAAAACTTTTAAAAATGACAAAAATAGAAATAGTGTTGGAGGGGTAATAGAAAGATAGATATACTAAGATATTGTTCATCACAATTATTTTGGAAAGCAATTTCAAATTAAACAAAGAACTAAAATGGTGATACTCAAGGAAAGCCACTGATAAGAAGAAAGTTTTTATATACATAAAAATATTATCACTTTTTTGTGATAGCAAAGAATTAGAAACAAAATCAGAATGCATCAGTTGGGGAATGGTTAAGCAAAATTGTGATTCACGAGCATAATAAATTATTGCTATAACATAAGAAATGACTAATATGGTAAACAGAAAAGAGAAACGTGAAGAAGAGCCAAGAAAACATTGTCCATAATAATTACACAAGGTAAATGAAAAGAAACAGTACTAAAAAAAATAAAAAAAAATGCATATCACAAAAGGGAGGGAAGGGATACAAGGGAAAAATGGAAGGCAAAAACAAAAGAAAAGAAAAATAAATGCAAATTTTTTAAAAAATCATCTATTTTAGTCTTCTCATAGATGAGGAGGCCAAAAGCCCAGAGAGATTTAATGATTATCTAAGGTTACAGGCATTAAGTGATAAAGCTGACTTTTAACCCAAGTTTTTTGACTCCAGTTCTGACACTGCTAGATGTGTGTAATCCTGGACAAGTCTCTTACTTGAGGCATTCATTGTGCCTCAATTTCCTCAAATTTAAAATAGAAATATTAATAGCATCTCCCCTTGGAACTGGATTAAATAAAATAATAACTAAAATTCTTAGCACAGTTCCTGGAACACAGTATGCACCTAATCAATACTTGGTCCCTTCCCTTCTTTCCACAGAAATAGGCTACATCACAGGACCTGGATTGTGTGAAATTATGGGACCTAGAAAGCAGAATCCCATATGAAAAACATTTTCTTACCCTGAACAATAATCAATTTGCTGGCCTGATTTTGGGGAACCCATTTTCTTTACAATCTAGATATTTGTTTAGGTGGGCTCATAATTAATGCATAGTTTTACAGGATAGGAACTGGGGTTATAATTTTATTGAAATAGAAAAATCTCTGTAAAGAAATTCTTTCTACCCATGCAGGTTGGTATTTTCTGTGCAATTTATACTCTTAAAGATTTACCCAAAGTCTGAGAGAGTTAAGTGACTTGTTTAGGGTCACCTAACAATCTTTATGAGCCACAGGATTTGAACTGAAGTCTTTCTGGTTACTAGGGTAGCTCTTTTTTTCCACTATGCCATGCTCCAGTTTAACAAAAGAAGGGGTAGGTGGGAATAAAAACAGGAAAAAGTTCTATTAGACAATGTATTACAAAAAGATTAAAAAACACAGAATTAGAAAAAAGAAAAAGAAATCTTAAAGGAAAACAAAAAGGATATAATCATTATTATAACTAATCTCAGATCCCTGCAGGAGTCACTGTGGGTCTGGCCATCTGTTTCTCCAACCATGTATTAGTTGAGGTGATTAATGATGGTGGCTTCTTGCTTGAATTTAAGATGCTTCATTAATTTTTCCAAGGTACATGGTTAATGGGATGTTTCAGAGCAAACACATCAACTGCTTTAACAATGACCCAGGTGTTATTATGGAACACAGAGAGGTAAATTTGCTACAGTTGTATGCAGATAGAATCTGCATGTGCAAAATACTTTAAAAAGCTGGTTGCTAGGTATTTTACTCCTTGACATTTGCATGCTTGAGCAAAGCTTATCTGCTATTTAGCAAAAATATTACATTAAAGACCATTTTCAAAAGTGGTCTTGCTCAGAATAGTAAATCCTCAGAAAAGACTTTGAAGGAAGCAATATTCACTATTTTAATATAATTCCTAGATCATTTCCTCATGACCGACCTGACTACTTATTTTTGTTAGGTCATCAGACCAGTTGCCTTTTATCCTTGCTAACAAAAATCAGAAGTCTATATTGCTGTCTAAAACCATTTGGTATGTACTTCAGGGCAAAGGAATTGGAATCTTTACTGATGTCCTCAACTCCAGACCAAGTTGGGAATGTGACTTCAAAAGCTTGTTGTCTAAAGGAAATATGGGCAAGGGAAAGCAGTTTCATTTGAGAAAGGGAAAAAACTAGTTATTATATCTTAGCTCTGTTGTTACTTATTCAGTGTCATTCTCATTTATACTTTTCAGCCTTGAATTATCTAGTTAATTGTTCCACTAAGATAAATCTCCACATTTTCAGAGATTTTTAGAGATTGGAAGAAATGATTTCAAATATCATAGGATTTCAAAGAATTACAGGATCATAGAATTTGAAATTTGAAATTTTATCCAATCCAACTCATACATGAAAGGAAGGAATCTCTCCTAAAAAATTGTCTAAGATGGATGGATCCCAAACATCATCTAATCCAATATACTCATTTATAAATGAAAAAGCTGAGAAACAAAATGTTAACTGACTTGCCCAAGATTCTACAATTATCAAGTAGTAGATTCATATTTGAACTCAAGTTCTTTGATTCAAAATACACTGCTCTTTCTTTTATCTTACATGTGTGATGGTGGTCTTGATTCTTGCTGAAGTATGAAGTGAATTTAATAAAACAAAACTCAGATTGGGATTAGAAAGGAGTCTGTTTAAGAAAGTACTGAATCACAGAATCAAACAATTACATAATTTTAGAATTGGAAGGAATAAAGGATGACATATTAAAGCAAGTCAAGAATTTATCAGCTGCTCTTTCTTGGCTAGAAACCCAGCAGATGTCTACAGGCTTGAATCACAGACTCAGTGGGGAAGGAGCCTTAGAAACCATCCAGTCTGACACATGACTAACAAAGAATCCCCTCTACAACATATTTACTAAGTAGTCTTAACCTCTTCTTGAAGACTACAAGAGAAGGAAATCCATCATCTCCTAAGGCAATCCCCACCTCCAAATTATTTTTTGTTCCTTATAATGAGTCTAAGGAGATTTCTTTAAAATTTATTTTGCTTGATTGTGTTTATTTGTTATAGGAGTTTTCTTTTTCTTCCTTTTTCTTTTTCTAGGGAGTGAGGAAGAAAAAAATGTATCCTTTTTAGTGGAAAAATACATTTTAATTTAAAAATATCCTTCCCAAATGCCACACCCAGAAATTAACTGAATATTTCCAGTTCTTTATTTCTGCTGTTCTTTATGCAGCTTAAGATCATATTAATTTTCCTTGTTCTATATCATCACCCTATTGACTTTAGTTGAGTTTGCATGGTTCTAAAAACTCCTAATCTTTTTTCAGATAACTTGAAATCTAGCCATTCCTCTTTTATCTTGAATTTGAAAAGTTGTTTTTTTTTTCACAGATGTCACAAAATATTTATTTAAAAACATGGTAATAAGTATTATATTAACTTTTACAAACTAGAATTAACACTAACTTGCTTGTTGGTTTGTAAAACAAGAAATAAATAAAAGAAAAACAAAAGTTTTTCATCTGAAGATTTATGACATTTTTAAATGAAGTAAATTGTTGTTACTTTTGTTTTCTTTTAATGCATTAATTTCCCTTATTCTAACCTTAGTGATGAGTACCTCACTGTGAATAAAGCTTCATAGAGTTAATGATCTATGTTCTGGAATTTTTCATTTGAGAATATGTATCTTTTTTATAGTTTTACATATCTTAGGAGTTAAGAACCATTCATAGAAAAGTAATTACAACTCTGACAGTTTTGTGATATCTGCATGAAATCAAATTAAGTTCATATTAAAAAAAACATAATCTGCATGAAAAATGAACACATATACTTTCTATTTTGCTTGGTTTATACAATTAATTTTAATGATGACAGAAACAGAAAAAATATTTAAAACAATAATTTCAGGGCTCTTGAATTTAAGTACCATTGCAATCCAGTTGTAAAGACTGCTATGCAAACAAAATTTTGCTTTGATAGGTGTGAAGATAAATAAATACATTTACAACAGCTCTTTAAATACATTGAAATTAGAGGGCATAATGGAAAAATTATTTTAGCCCTTGGACTACCTATTCTTGATACCCTAGTTAACTGCTCTAGATTCTAGCTATTATATGGATTATAATTCCAACAAATTTCATAATCTCCAGTTGATGTGTTTTATTTTTTATCTATCATTCACATGATGGATGACTTTTTAAATTAAATATAAATTATTAAAATGATGCTATAAAATTATCACTAAATCTTGAACTTACTTTTACATTAATAGATATACACTCATTGAAAAGAATGAGCCTTAATAGGAATAAAGGGAACATACATGTGGCCAGAGCCCTTCTGTGAAAAGATGTTCTTATAGGAGAGTGCTTATAGGAATTACAGTAGATAAAGAACTAGATCTGAAGTCAAGAAGACTTCAAAGTTAAAATCTGGCCTCAGACACTTTAACAGCTATATGACCCAATCAAGTCACTCAACTCTATTTACTTTAGTTTTCTCGTCTGTAAAATGAGCTGGAGAAGGAAATGGCAAATCAGCCCAGTATCTATGCAAAGAAAATCTTAAATGGGCTCACAAAAAGTAGGACAAGACTGAAATGACTGAACGGCAACAAAAATAGAGAAGGTCAATTCATGTCTCCAACATTCCAAAACTGTTGTCTTCTCCTAATACTATTAAACTACTTCTTGTTGGATTTGTCCCTCATCAGACTTGTCCTCTGCAGGGCTCTTCCTGGAATTACTCTTCCTTTCTTTGATCCTAGCATCAACTCTATTGCTCTAGTAAAGTTGTCATATGACTAATAGTGGCTAAAAGGAAATGCAGTTCTACCTTTTTGAGGGTTTACCACTAGGGATGATGTGTTTACTGTTTTCACCAGGTCTTGTAACCATCTCCACCATCTTATTTTTTTCTTTTTAAAAAGAGTTTTATTTAAAATTTTGATTCTAAATTCTATCCCACCTCTCTCCCTCTCCTTTATCTTTCCTGAGATGGTAGGCAATCAGATATCTCATATATGTGCAATTATATATTATATATCCATATTAGTCATTTTGTAAAAGACTTGAATAAAAGAAAAAATGAAAGTGAAAATTAGCATGCTTCAAAGTGTTTTGAAAAAATATGTTGTTTTTTTTTTCCTGGAGGGAGATAGTATGCGTCATCATTAGTCCTTTGAGATTGTCTTAGATTATTGTTTTGCTGAGAATAGCTAAGGCATTCACACTTCTTTATTGAACAATATTGCTGTTACCATGTACAATATTCTCCAGTTTCTGTTCACTTCACTATGCAGCAGTTCATGTAAGTCTGCCCAGGTTTTTCTGAAGACATCCTGCTTGTCATTTTTTATAGATAGCACAACAATATTCCATTACAATCATATAACACAGCTTGTTTAGCCATTTCCCAATTGATGGACAGTTTTAAAATTATTCATTCTTAGCTACCACAAAAAGAGCTACTATAAATACTTTTGTTCAAATAGGTCCTTTTCCCTTTTTGGGAATGTCTTTGGGATATAGACCTAGCAATGATGTTGCTGGATTAAAGGGTATACACAATTTAGTAACCCTTTGGTTATAGTTCCAAATTGCTTTCCAGAATAATTGATCAGTTCATTATTTATCAACAGTATAGTACTGTCCCAGCTTTTCCATCTCACCACCAACATATAACATTTTTATTTTTTGTCATGTTAGTCAATTTGATAGGTGTGAGGTGGTGCCTCAGTTGTTTTAATTTGCATTTCTCATACAGCAATGCATCAGTGGAATAGTTTAGCTACACAAGACACAATAGTTAAAGATTATAGTAATCTACTGTTTCATAAACCCAAAGATTCCAGTTTCTAGGATGAGAACTCAGTGTTTAACAAAAGTTTTTGGGAAACCTGGAAAATAGTATTTTGTGCTATATATTCTATGCCAAAACAAGGTCAAGTGGGTTCGTGATTTAGATATAGTGAAACTATAAGCAAATTAGAAGAGAAACAGATAGTTGCCTGTCAGATCTTTGGAGAAGGGAGGAATTTATGACCAAAGAAGAAACAAAGAATATTATGAAATACAAAATAGACAATTTTGGTTACATTAAACTAAAAAGGTTTTGTCCGAACAAAACCAGTGCAATCAAGATCAGAAGGGAAGTATAAAGCTGGGGAGAAAATTTTTCAGTTAGTGTTTCTGATAAAGGCCTCATTTAAAAAATGTATAGAGAAGTGAATCAAATTTATAAGAATACAAGTCATTCCTCAATTGAAATGCTCAAGAAGAGCTAAGTCATCACACAATCTTGCTGTTACTGTGTATAATGTTCTCCTGTTCCTGCTCACTTCATTTAGCATTACTTCACGGAAATCATTCCAGATTTTTCCAAAATCAACCTGCTCATCATTTCTTATTGACAATAATATTCTACTACATTCACATACCATCACTTATTTAACATCCCTCAATTGAGGGTTATCTATTCAATTTCCAATCTCTAGCCATCACAAAATTTTCATGTAATTAGATTTGGTTTGTGTTATAACTTCTCAAAGTATTTTAAAACCAATATTCCATAATCTGGAATGCATCCATCTCTCTGAACTTGGAATTATCTTTAGTTAAAGTTAGCATTCAGCTTGAAATATCAAATTCAAATGAACCAGGAAGAGCAAGAACAAAAACAAGAACAAAGTTGGTTTAGGAAGAACAAATTATAGACTCTAAAAAATCTAACCAGAAATTATGTTTTAGGGAAAATGAAATAGGAGACCCTTGTTGGTTGCTTTTATATTGATTTGTATACACATTTTATATACCTATATATTTGGGGTTGCATACAAATTTCCCAAGCAAAAAAGGGTCATGAATAGAAAAAGTTTACACTATGTTACTGATAGATACATCAAGTCATGATGTGGTACAATGAGATATGAACATAGGGAGTTGTCTGGAATGAATTCCCAGACTCTGGAGTTTCCAGGTCAAAGGAACACTTACCAAGCATGCAGAGTTCCTAATGAACTCATAATTAACAAAGAGGAAGGTGGAACCTTTTATGAGATAGGATTCAAAATACTAACTATGCTAATTGTGTGCAGCAGCAAATCAAGGTGGTGTTCATGATCATCCTGTTTATACAAGATAGCCTCAGGAGTTAATGTCTGTAGCTTAACTTCCAGATTGTATAAAATAACTCTGAGTGCCAGGAATAGGAAAGTTCTGTTTATACAAGATTAACTCTATGGGTCCAGCTTGCTCCTCACTGGGGCCCACCTAAAACTGGATTACATGATCTTTTTGCTGGATTCCATTCACTCCGTCAGTACTTAGGTTTAAATCTTAGCTATGTCATCTTAGATAAGTCATTTAACTTTGAATTTCAGTTTCCTCATCTGTAAAATAAGCTTGGACTAGATAACTTCTAAGGTCTCTTTCAGCTTCAGATCTAAGATCTTAACAATTGAGAAACACCCTAGAGTTCAAAGCACCAGTGGTAAATTCATTTAAACTGAAAAGGAAATAAAAAATGGCAGAGCCCCTGAATTTGGTTTCAATAATAGTTGAGTTTTTAAATTGGGAGTTGAAAAAGGGTTAAAAGAAGTCTGCTTTCCAGAACCTTATGTTTATGCATGTTGTGAGGTATTTTTAGGAATCTGAAGGTAGAGGAAGACTGTGACAAGCACATTTGGGTGCTTTGTCTCATACAAAGAATAAAATGATTAGTTCTCAGAGTAATTTGTGCAGAGGTGGACATCAAGATGTTTATTAAAGAAGAAAAAACTCTCTCATGTATTTTACTATAATATATCAGTATAGAAAAGGATTGATGTACTGGCTAAGATAGAGGTGAGGAACTAGACTAGAAGATAGAGAATAGAGTCAGGAAAAGTAAGACTTTGTTGTGATTCACATTGGTAAGATAGAAGAGCTACTATAAATGTTATCAGGAAGTTGATAATGTATTTGAATTATATTGGAGAAGACAGCTCTGTTGGAAAAAACACAGAATTCATGTTCTTGTAAGTATTTTCATACTAAAGATATATGATCTTTTCGAATCAACAATCATTTATTAAATAACTACTAAGTGCCAGGCATTGTGCTATATGGTGCATATAAAAAGGTGAAAAAATAGTGCCTGCTTTCAAGCTGGACACAGAGGAGAACAGAAAATGAATAAGTTGGAAATCTTGATTCAGGAGCAAGGAATGAATGATGTTGTAGACTTATACATAGAGGTCTTATGGTTGTTATGTAGTAAATGTTTTTTTCCAGGAAAGAATCACAAGATGATTAGATACATTGAACCCCAAGTGATATAGCCAAAAATAGAAATTTATTCTATTTTACCAAAGAAAATGACTTATTAAGACTGAAATTATTCCTGAATCAGGTGTTGTAATACACAGTCAGATACCAGCTTATTAGAACAAAGATCATAATTAATATAAAACTAGACAAAAATGAGAAAAATGAGAAAAATATGGCAATGGAGTTAAAATTACTATGACGATCTATTTAAACAAGTTATTGTTACTGAAAATTGGTAAGTAGATGTGTGTATATATGTATATGTGTATTGTACATATATCTGTGGATACATATAAACATACACAGTCACACAGAAACACATATATCTTATCTACCTACCTATCTATATATCTGTTCTCCCAAGTCTTTGCTGAAGTCTTATGTCTTTGTTCTTGTGTATTCACACACACATATACAAATATGCATTTATGCAATGAGCATTCATTATTTATTGTTGTCTCTGTGGCTAAAATCTTTTGAGTAATTATAGTTGTACTTCAAGAGATTCTGTAATATTCCAGAACTTAATACTCTCAACAAAATGTCATTAATACCTTTGTGATCTTGGGCAGATAGGTGGTATGTTGAATAAAGTGCTGGACCTGGAGTCAAAAAGATCTGAGTTCAAATATGGCTTTAAATTTACTAGTTGTGTGACCTTAGTCAAGAACTTAACCTCTGTTTTCCTCAGTTTTCTCAGTCAAAAATTGGGAATAACAATAGTATTTACTTCCTAGGGTTCTTGTGAGGAACAAATGAAATAATATTTGTAACATCACTTAGCACAGTGGATGGATTATATTAGATGCTATATAACTGTTAGCTATCATCATTATTATTATTCAAATCTCTTTAATTCTCTAGACCTGTTTCCTAATCTGTAAAATAAAGGTTTTGAATTAGATGACATCTGAGTTCACATCAGTTTTAACTATATGATATCTACAAACTGAAATGTGTGAAGGAATTAATCATATATAAAGGATCCTTGGTTAACTTGATTTCTTCCCTGGATCTCATTCATTAAGGTCCACAATGTTAGCATCTCCTAGGCCCCACCTTTGATAGCTGTCCTTGGTGCTGAAATACCAAAGTACATCATAGCAGGTAAACACATTATGGAATTATCTTTTATATGACATTATTTACATAAACTATAGTCATAATTAAGGTCAAATGGGCAGTTGTTACTCATATTTTCACTCTGAAAAGATACCTCAAATGTATAGGAAATGTTTCTAGCTTCTTTTTCCCATACTGTTTATTGTTTTCATATGCTGGTAGAATAATATTTTTGTATAGCTTCTCTCTCTTGACCTTGATACATTAGGAGAGAATTATAAAACTTCTCTCTCTTATTTTTGCCCAAGTACTTTATAGAAAGGTTAGAACAAACATTTTAAGAAACTGCTTTTCATTGGCAATTTATTTTTCTAATTGATGAAATTAAAATAAAAGCGACAAATTAACAGAGCTTGATCTCAGGTACAGAGATCAGAGTGAGTAATCCTGGTAATGAAGTTTTAATTGGTGTCTGTATGACTCTGTGATTAGGAGCATTACATTATTGATTTAGCCTTTGATGCTAGTCTCGGAACAACACAACAGCCCTTTAAATTTTCCTTCTCAGATACTTTCTGCCCACTTAAGCATAAACAAGAAAATTATGGCCTGTTTTCAACCAAAGCCCAAGTTGTTGTAGTCTCTGAGAAGGGAATTGGAGGGAGTTGGATTGAATTCTCTTCCAAAGTGGGTATATGATACATTATCTCTCAAGTAACTAGCTCCTGAAGAAGGCATAGCTCCTAGGTAGGGCAGTAAGATTGCAAAGTAATCACATTAAATGACCTCACAGTTTCCCAGGAGAAAACTAATTGCACCTGAGAAACAAAAATCTTCTAGAGAATCTAGGAATAAACATTGTATATCTGAAATAGTAATAATACCAACAATCATTAATAATATCAATGCCTTACATTTTTATGTTAATAAATCAATACATATTTATTAAAATCCTATCATATGCCAGGCATTCTGCTTGTCCCTGGGAATAGAAGTACAAAGAAGGAAATGATCCTTGCAATTAAAATAAGTTTACATTCTAATAGGAGAGTACTTTTAAAAATGTGTTCAGTAAAAATGAAAAGTTAATAAATACAACTACATGGTTGGTTGGTTGTTATCCTTTGTTCTTGAAGAGGACCAAAATAACATCACTATGTTAGAGCCAAGTAAGTGTGTCCAATTATGACTGATTAAAGCAATATGAGCTCAGAATGCTCTGCCACAGGTCAGACAAATAGTCCCTATGAACATTTGGGGTGGATTTTCTACTTTGGCTCATCTCACAATTCTTCTAAGCTAAATCAATTCTGCTTTGCTCATAGAGCATAGCACCTTTTCTGATAAGGGCACACCATGCTAGAAAGTCTTGTGCAAATATCTCCCACGTCATACAATCAATTCTAAATTTCTAAAGAGTGTTCTTGTATTTATTTTTCTGATCACCTTGTGAGTGCTTGCCCTGTGTGAATTCTCCAAAAAATACTCTTTTAGGCAGGAATACATTTGGCATTCAAATAATGTGGCCAGGACAATGGGGCTGCACTCTCTAAAGTTTATGCTTGTCAGTTAAGTTCAAGAGAGGTATTTTATTCTGCCAGGTGATCTTCAGAATCTTCCTAAGACAAATCAGATGAAAGCAATTGAGTTGCACTGGTATAATGTCCAGTTTCACAGGCATACAACAATGAAATCAGCATAACGGTTCTCTAGACTTTTAGTTTGTTGGTCAGTCTAATAATTTTTCTCTCCCACATTTTCCTTCAGAGCCTCCAAAACACTGAGCAAACACTGGCAATTTGTGTGTCAACTTCATTATCAGTGTACACATCCCTAGAAATGATACTGCCAAGGTAAAGTGAACTTATCTACAGCATTCAAAAACTTCTCCATTTGCTGGAACCAATGGTTCTACATATGGATGATGTGGTGCTGTCTGATGGGACATCTGTGTTTCTTTAATTGCTAATAATTGTTAAACCAAAATTACGACAAGCAGAAGGGAATTGATCCCGACTTTATTACATCTCAGCTTCAGAAGCTGCATTGAGTGTGCAAAATTATCTGCAAACCAAAAAAATCATGCAACACTTCTTCCACTTTAGTTTTCATTTGTAGTCCTTTCAAATTGAAGAATTTACCATCAATGCAGTAGCTGACTTTGATACCATGTTTGTCCTCATTGAATATGTTTGTCCTCATTGAATGTGTTTGACAGTATCGCTTAAAACGTCAGGCTAACAAAAAGGGGAGCAAGCACAGAGCTTTGATTCACTCCATTGAGTGGTGACTGGGAAAACTCAAGAGCATTGCCCATTGTTCAGAACCCAATCAAGTATGCCATAGTGAAACTGACTATACTAATGTACTATAGTGATGAACTTCTCTGGGGAACCAAATTTTGACATAATTTTGGGGTTTTTTTCTTTTCTTTTTCTTTTTCTTTTTTTTTTTTTTTTTTGCTGAGGCAATTGAGGTTAAGTGACTTGCCCAGGGTCACATAGCTAGGGAATGTTAAGTGTCTGAGACCAGATTTGAACTCAGGTCCTTCTGACTTCAGGGCTGGTGCTCTATCCACTGTGCCACCTAGCTGCCCCAACATAATTTTCCATAAACCTTCAGAACTGACATTATCAAAGCCCTTGGTCATATCTATAAATGTTATATTCAGATATATACAAAGTAATTAAATACCAGGTAATTTGAGGAGGGCACTAGAAAATGGGAGGATTAGGAAACTTCATGGAAAAGAGGGTGCCTGACCCTCATCATAAAGGATATTACATTATGACAGAAATACAGTTATCGCTTTCATATCTAGGGGATTATGAAAACAGTATGATCTAGAAAATCTATTTAAGATTTTCTGGCATTCCTTTCATATCAAAGAACAAGTATGAATTAATATGGTATTAAAAGATAAAATATATTGATATTATATAACACTATACATATATTTTATGCATTTCTGAGTTTCTAAAATTTTTCTGTGTTGTTTGCTAGCTTTCACATGTTCTCTGTGATTTCTGCAAAACTCCCACAAAATTCCATTTAATTTCTTAAGCCTATGCTGATATATTGAAACTGTGGTGGAGAAAGTTGCAATGTGAAAGAGTAATCATATGAGATATATAAAATTGAATTTATTTCTTCCCTTTCCAAGCCCACCATTCTTTTTTATCTTCCCATTCTATTTCCATACTGATTATCACTAACCTTCCAATCACCTAGGACTTTGATCTTGCCATTATCCTTTATTTTTTACTTTCCCTAACTCCTCATAAATAATCAATCAGTTTCTAAGTTTTTTTGTTTACACTATCACAAACTTTCTCATATCTGTTCCCTCCTCTCCACTTAGAGAATTACTCACTCCATTTCAGGTCTTGTTGCCCCTCACATGGACTTATAGATTCCTAATTCATTTTCCTATCTCTGATCTTGGCTTCCTTTAATCCATCTTTCACATGGCTTTCAGAGTCATATAAATAAAGTACAGATCAGACTATGTTACTTCTCTACTAAAGAAGCTTCAATGTTTTCCCATTACCTTCAGAATTTAATACCAACTCTTCTTTTTAGAACTTATATCCTTTCATAATTTGTCCCCAATATATAATGTAAGCTAATTTGCTTAGCTTCCATCTTGCCTTCTTCATACTAGTCAGAATGTTCTACAGGATGTTCCATCCACAACAGCATTTAGGCACAGTGAATAGAACATCTGGCCTAGAGTCAGAATTTTTTTTTATTAAAGCTTTTTATTTGTATAACATAAGTATGGGTAGTTCCTCAGCATTGATCTTTACAAAGCTTTCCATTACAAATTTTACCCCAGTTCCCTCCCCTCCCCTAGATGGCAGGAAGTCCATTACATGTTAATAATGTTGAAATACTTGACAAGTTGTGCAAGAAAAATCCTAACTACAAGAAAAAAAAAGAAAATCAGAAAAAGGAAACACAATGCAAGCAAACATCAATAGAGAGTATCAAAATGTTACGTTGTGGTCCATATTTCATATCCGTCTCTCTGGGTGTATATGGCTTTCTTCATTGAAACAATTGGAACTGGTTTGAGATAATTCTTTGGTGCAGAGAGCCATGTCCATCAGAATTGATCATCATGTAATATTGTTGTTGCTGTGTATAATGATCTCCTGGTTCTGTAGAGTCGGAATTTGAATTCTGCCTCTAACATTTCCTAATTGAATGACCTGTGAGTAAGTCATCTAAATTCTCTCTCAGTTTCTTTATTTACAAAATAGGAATAATAATAGCACTTACCTTCCAGGGCTGTTGTTAGGAAATGCCTAACATATAATGGGCATTTGATTAATATTTAACATTGTATCTAATTTACATATATTATCTAATTTAGTATTGACAATGACACTAGAGGTAGGCAAGAAAAGCATTGTTATCTTTATTGAACAGCAAAAATTATAGTTCAAAAAGATAAAATATTCTACATGAATTACATAGTTAATAAAAGATAAATCTGAAGCTTAAGCAGAGACCTCTACAAAGTTTTGAAGTTTTGTAAGCTAAAAAACCCACCATTTTTGTTTATGCATTTATGCAACTGTTGTCCTCATATGAAATCTTATATATTTTTAATATTTTAAACATTATTCAGAGAAAAAAGATCCTAAGCTTTGCCAGGCTGCCAAAGAAGTCAAAAAAGAAAAGAAAAGTTAAGAATCCCTGCTCAAAAAGAGAAGCATAATGGTTTAATGTCAAGAGCACTTGACTAAGAATCAGAAGAACTAGGCTAAAGTTTATTCTCAAATGCCCCTTGCTACTTGGGAAGTGTTGAACAAGTAAATTATAGTCTTCTCATATCTAAAATGAAGAGATTGGATTACATGGCCCCTATAATTTCTTCTAGCCCTAAATGTATGATCCATATAAATATGTGAATTCCACATCCAGGGCATTTTCCAGTAAATCAGGGCCAAATACTGAAAAAATGAATCCCAAACTCAATGTCAGATATAGAGACTGATTTTGGTCCTCTTTGCACTAATTTACAATCCTTTCAATAGGAACCATTTCACAAAACTATTAAAAGTCCAAAGCAAAATTTCAGTCTCAGGTGTTCTTGACTTTGAGGCAAGCTTTATGAATGGTGCCCCTAGCTTCCTGTATGAAGATTAGCAAGATGGAAGAGACAGCTGGATTGCAGTTCATCTGAAAAAGTTTTAGTGATCTGCAATCACAGTATGAATCAAATGTTTGATAAGGCTGATTCATACAAGATTGCATTTTTCAGGTCATTACATCCTTATGACATCCTAACTTTATTCTTTCTATGACATCTCAATTAGCCCTTTACAGAACTTTATTACTTTATCATTTTTATATCAAGATTAATATGTAGGTATGATTATTATGGTCACATTCTTGAAGTGCACATTTTATAATAATTTAGATGCATTTCTAATGTTAATTAGCATGGAAATTTCTCTAGGACTACTTTAGAGTTTTGTTATGCACAGATTTTGGGGGTTTCTCTTTTTCTTTTTGACCTGGGATTTTTGCTTTTACTACAAATCACAGTTATTTCTTATCTTAATGATTGTGGCTGATAAAACATCAGCAAGGAAATATATACATCAAAGCACTCAAGACATTAATTACTGATCTTTTTCTTTTTACAACCTAAAAAAGCCAGTGTGAAATGAAGAAGCAATATTTTTCCTGCATCTATTCTCATCAGATTGCAACTGAACTCTGGGCACTAGATTTTCATAATGGCATTGATGAATTAAAAAGAACTAATAGAAAAGTAACCAAGATAGTGAATAGCACTGAAATAATTCTATATGAGGAATAGCTGAAGGAATCTGGAATATTTTACCTGAGAAGACTTAGGGAGAAGAGAAGAAGAAAGGATCATGTCTGTCTTCAAGTATTTGAGGGTCTCTAACATGGAAGAAATAATAAATTTATTTTATTTGACTCCAGAAGACAGAATTAGGAAAAATGGATGGAAGTCCTAATTTAGATTCATGCCAAGTTTTCTCAACTAGAAGCTGATCCTTGAAATCCAGTTCTCCTAAGTTTCCAGTGCCAGATCTTTCTTAAACCAACTAGATGACTACCTACCTTCCTCTTTCTTCTATGGCCCTGCAACTGACTCTTCCTACACAGCCTATTCCAGACTCTATTGGTTCTACCTGATCTCCACATCTACTTAAATAGGTTAGTCAATGACAAAAAAGTGACTACAATATTAGTGAATTTTTGTCCTTCTTGCCAAATTTTTGAAAACATGGTAAATCAAGAAGACATAAGTTTAAATCCTGTCTCTGGTACTTATCTGATATATATTCCTTCTTTAATCTTTCTGACCCTCAGTTTAGTTATTTGGAAAATAAGGGTAATAATAATTGTATTTTCTATTTTACAGGATCATTTTCAAACCTTAAATATGCTATAAAAATGAGTGATTGTACTATTACTTTGTGCCTTAATACAAAGAGGCCATGTTGTTACACATGGGGACATCATTAGAGATGTGACAGGAGGTTATTATTAATTATATAGAAGAAACCTACTCCTTGTGCTTACAAGAAAATCATTGAGTAGAATAATACAAAAGTGGGGATTAAGATGTCTCACAATAGGATTTACATTCAGGGGTCAATTGTGTTCCTGATAAACTTTTCATCTGCATAAGGAGTTCAGTATTATTTTCTTGCTACTATCCTGGTGAAAGCCTCATAATTATCCTCTTAGTTCACTGAAATGAGATCTAGGGAGAGATTAAATATTCAAGTATTCATAAACATAAGATTAATTCAAAAGTAGTAAATTTGTCAGAGGGATTAAGCTCATATATTTAGGGCCAATATCAATGTTTCCAAAACACTGGGGGGGGGTTAGTTTGATAGAGCTCAAAACACTCATAAAAAGTATTATGGGGCTAGCTGACTATTTATTATAGAATTATAAACTTCTGGATAAAAGGAACCTTGGGATATTATCTATGCAAAACTATACAAGGCCATTCCAGGACAATGATGACAGGACACTAATCTATTTTTCAAAGACCTCTAGAGAAGGATATAACAGATTTTTAAATAGGAAAGCAAAATTTGCCTTTAAAAATACAGCTTTGAAAAAAATGGCAATCTGAAAGGTTCCAACTAAACTCAGTTTTCTTTCAAATAACATCAAGAACAATAAGCAAATGTAACAAATAAAATACAAGATCAAAATGGAAATTAAATTACTGAAAAGATTACATAAAAAGATAGCCTTCAAAAAATAAACAATTATATATATATATATATATGTGTGTGTCTATGTGTGTGTATGTGTGTGTGTGTGTGTGTGTATATATATATATACATACATATATTTAAGTCTTCAATACACAACCAAATAAGAACCTTGTTCTGAATGAGTTAGGAGAGCTAGGGGCAAAAAAAATCACCATATGTCAAAATCACCAGCATTTAGGCATAATTGTGATAATTTCAGCAATTAAAAATGATAATATGTGTGTATGAGTGTTGGAATCTTTAGTGAAGAATACAAATGAATAAGTAAACATAAAAAAGTAAACATGGAAGAAATACTATGACTTAAGAAATCCAAAAATAAAATTCCAAAAGAGTACAACTCAGCAATATTACAAATAGGACCACAAAAAATGGAATGGTTTGGTCCCCAAGTTTTTAGAGTAGATTACAAAAAAAAGAAGCAAAGGGAAATATAAAGATATTAAAAATCAAATTAGAGGTCTTAAGAAAAACTTGAAAGGAGCTTGAAGCAGCTTAAAACACAAAGTGCAAAGAATTATTGAAATAGTGGACATCCTGAAAAATAGAATGAAAGACACATGGGCCTAAAATTTAATGCTATAATAAGTAATATTTTTTAAAACTAAAAGTAAAAATATTGAAGAAAAAGAATATGTACCCTGTTGGTTAAAGTAACTAACATGGAAGACAAGATCTAGAGATGACCTCTCAAAAATTAGGCTCCTTGGAAAGCACTATTGAAATTTTAAAAACTACTCAGAACTATTGTATCTAGAATACCAATTGAAAATTGACTTCACGGGTCAACTTCTTAGAGAACTCTAATTCCTACCATGGTAATATCTTATTTTTAGGCAATTTTTTTATTAAAGCTTTTTATTTTCAAAACATATGCCCGGATAATTTTTCAACATTAACCTTTGCAAAATCTTGTGTTCCACCTTTCCTTTCCCTTCCTCAAACCCCTTCTCTACATGGCAAGTAATCCATTATATGTTAAACATGGTAGAAATATATGCTAAATCCAATATATGCATATACATTTATACAATTATCTTCCTGCTCAAGAAAAATCATATCAAGGTGGGAAAAATGAGAAAGAAAATAAAATGCAAACAAACAACAACAAAAAGAGTGAAAATGCTGTAGGTGTAGATGGCTCTCTTTATCACAATATCATTGGAACTGGTCTGAATCACCTCATTGTTGAGAAGAGTCACATCCATCAGAATTGATCATCATATAATCTTGTTGTTACCATGTGCAACAATCTCCTGATTCTACTCATTTCACTTAGCATCAGTTCATGTAAATCTCTCCAGGCCTCTCTGAAATCATCCTGCTGATAATTTCTTACAAAACAATAATATTCCATAACATTTATATACCATAACTTATTCAGCCATTCTCCAATCAATGGGCATCGATTTTCCAGTTTCTTGCCATAATAAAAAGGGCTACCACAAACATTTTTGCACATGTGGGTCCCTTTCCCTCCTGTAGGAACTCTTTGGTATATAAGCCCAGTAGAAACACTGGGGTCAAAGGGCATATCGTTTGATAACTCTTTGGGTACAATTCCAAATTGCTCTCCAGAATAGTTGGATCCACAGTTCTACCAATACTGTATTAGTGTCCCAGTTTTCCCACATCTCCTCCAGCATTCATCATTATCTTTTCCTGTAATCTTAGCCAATCTGAGAGGTGTGTAGTGATATCTCAGGGTTGTCTTACTTTGGATTTCTCTGATCAATAGGGATTTAGAGCACCTTTTCATATGAACCATTTCATATGACTAGAAATGGTTCCAATTTATTCATCTGAAATTTGTCTGTTTGGATCCCTTGACCATTTATCAATTGGAGAATGGCTTGAATTCTTATAAATTTGAGTTAATTCTCTATATATTTTAGAAATGAGGTTATTATCAGAACCCTTAAATGTAAAAATGTTTTCCCAGTTTATTGCTTTCCTTTTAATCTTGTCTGCAGTGGTTTTGTTTGTACAAAAACTTTTTAGCTTAATATAATCAAAATTATCTATTTAGTGTTCAATAATGACTTCTAGTTCTTCTTTGGTCACAAATTCCATCCTTCTTCATAGATCTGAAAAGTAAACTATCTTTTGTTCTTCTAATTTGCTTATAATATCACTTTTATTCCTAAAACATGAACCCATTCAGACCTTACCTTGATATATAGCGTCAAAAATATTATTCTTGAATTCCAGAGATTTCAGATCAAAATAAATGGAAAAAACACATAAAGCCAGAAACCAGGAAACATTAAATAACATAGCAAGAAAACATAATCAGAAACAGTAAGATTATAGCACAGGTATGAAAAAGGTAAGAAAGAGAACATTCTCAAAATTAGAGGCCAGTGAAATTGTTTTTTTTTTAAATTAAAAATTTTTATTTGCAAAACATATGTATGGGTAATTCTTCAACATTGACCCTTACAAAGCTTTCTGTTACAAATTTTTCCCCTCTAGTTCCCACCCCTCCCCAGATGGTAGGAAATCCACTACATGTTAATTATGTTAAAATACTTGACAAATCGAATATATGTATACATATTTCCACACTTATTGTTGTGCAAGAATAATCGTATCTACAAAAAAAAAAATCAGAGAAAGGAAACAATGCAAGCAAACATCAATATAGAGCATGAAAATGTTATGCTGTGGTCCACATTTCATATCCCTCTCTCTGGATGTATATGGCTTACTTCACTGAACAATTGGAACTGGTTTGAAACATTTCATTGTTGAAGAGTCATGTCCATCAGAATTGATCATCATACGGTATTGTTGTTGCTGTGTATAATGATCTCCTGGTTCTGAGGCCAGTGAAATTGAATTTGTTACTTAAGGAACTGTCAGAATTAGAATTAATCATCAAAGATGTAGTTGATGAACATCTGGAAAAGGAAACAATGATTGCAAAAGATTAGCTTCGCCTCAACAAGAACAGGTTATGCTAGACTAACATTATTTTCTTTTTTTTTTTTTTTGGTATGATTATCAAACTAGTAAATGAAGGAAATGCTTTGATATGATTTGCCTAGATTTTAGGAAAGCTTTTGATAAAATATTTCATGCAAGCATTTTGGAGAAGATAAAAACTATCTTTATTAGAAGTGATTGAAGAAAAAAAAGTGATTGAAGAGAAGAAACAGAAAATTTAGATCTAATTATTTTAACTATATATAATTAGTACTGACTTAATTCCCTTTTCTCCATCTTTCTTTTTCTTCTTAAGGAAGATAAGAAATATCAGAGAGAAAATATGAAAGCACAATGTGATGGAGAGAAAAATGAACGACTAATCATAATTATTAAAATGACAAACTTGACCCCTGAAGAATGATTCAGAAAGCACACCTCAACCATTTAAAATATAGATTTAAAATGTAAAAATTCATACAGTTAAAATAAGGTATTGGAGTAGAATAAATTATAACTCAGATAAAATAAAATCAGAAGTGATTATTATGAGTTCAGATCCAAGAAAAATAAAAATACGAAGATATCAATATGGAAATTGTTATCCTCAACAATATCATAGATAATGAAATAATACAATATTATGTTTGCATGTATATATATGCATATGTGTGTATATAAATATATATATATGTTTATATATGCATATAAATCCACAACCATATCCATGACAGCATATAGATATTGAAAGGAAAAAGTGACTCCTTTTCAGAGGAAACTAAGAGGAAAAACAAAAATGATTTGGACTTCAATGTGCTTCTTTCAGAGTTGTATAAATTCAACTAAAAATAAGAAAGAAAGAAATAAAGGGACTGAACAGATTAGAAGATTTACGTATGATTTACATTTGACAATGAATAGAAGCAGTAAATATATAATTTTTTTTCATCCTTGCATGGAATTTTTACAAAAGATGTAACAGGTCAGGTCATAAAAAACTAAAAAATACAGTAGATAGAAATATTTTAAAATATTCTTTATAGACGATAATATAATTGTAAAAAAATCATCAATAAGAGAAAATGAAGAAAAGATTCAAATTTAAAGTCAAATTCAAAAGTATCATCCCTTGGAATAAATGGATCAAAACACAAATCACAAAAACAAAATAGAATATGTCAAAGAAAAAAATAGCAAAGAAATAATGTGCTAAAACTTACAAGATATTTCCAAAACAGTCCTGAAGTAGTTTATAATTATAAATGGATGCCTAATAAAAAAGAAAGAAGACAGTGAATTAAGCATGCAATCTTGAAAAAAAATGCCCTCCCATAAACAAAAAAAAAATTAGTTCTGAAAATCAGAGAAATAAAACCAAAAATATTTAAAAACTATGATCTGTTTTTTCAAAAGGCTAATAAAACATACAAAGCATTTGTTTATTGTATTTTGAAAAGATATTGAGAAAAGTTAAATAAATGAAATAAAAATCAAAAGAGAATTCATAGCAAATGAAAAGGAAATAAAGAAAACTGTCAGAATTATTGTGTTTAATATATATTATATATGTTAAATATAATATGTTATATAGCAACAAAACTGAAAGATGAAATAAAAAGGGTGATTTGTAGAATTATAGTATTCACAGATTAACTGAATAAAAAATAGACCCTAACAACATAATCTCAAACACAGATATTGGTAAATTAAATTCCAGAGGAGTTTTATAGAACTTATTTTGGGAATAGTTTGGTGACATAATAGATAGCGTGTTGGTTTTGAAATTAGAAAGTCCTTAATATAAATCTATTTTCAGACATTATTTGTATGACCCCGAGTAAATCATTTAATCTCTCTTTGCTTCAGTTTCCTCATCTGCAAAATAAGTATAATAAAATCTATTTTCTAGAGTTGCTGTGAAGATAAAAAGAGATAATACTTGAAAAGTGCTTTGCAAATCTTAAAATGCTAGCTATTATTATTATTATATTAAATATTATGATAGATGATAGCAATTGATCATTGTCATCAGCATTATTATTATTAAAAGAAGGTAGATATTAATTTTGTCCCTGACTCCTATTTGTTCTACATAAGGAAAATAATCCCTCATTAGAAGAGTAAATGTTTCATCAGTCTTCCACTAAAGACAATATGGCTTTGTTTTCAAGTAAGTAGTCACACTAGTTGATGCTGGTGTTTTTCTTTCCTCCCTCTCTCTCTCCCTTCCTCCTTCCTCTCTCCATCTCTCCCTCCCTCTTTCCATCTCTACCTCCCTTCCTTTCTCTCTTTCTCCCTTCTTCCCTCCCTCCCTTCCTTCCTCTCTTTCTTCCTTCCTTCTTTCCCTTCTTTCCCTTCCTTCTTTCCTTCCTTTTCTTTTCTCTCTTCTTTTTTTTTTTTTTTTTGTTGTTGTTTAAGAACCAGTTTTGGAAGAAAAATTTTGCAAAAAGCTAAATTGATCGACAGTTTCTGGTTGCCTAGAAACTGGAATTATTTTAAAAGTTTCTGGCTGCTAGTTAACCCTACCAAAATTTAACACAATTCAATTCTATTTGACTTAATTCAATCCAACAAATGTTTCTTAAGTACCTCCTATGCAGAGTACTATGATAAATGCTGTGCATGTAAAGACAAAAATTATGAAGAGAGAATAATTTTTTAAGGAGCTGAGGATGATGCCTCAAGAGAGGAAAAAACTAGGAGATACACACAGATAAGGATAATACTAGATAAAGAATATAGGGGTAAAAATGACAAAATGCTATAGGAATATTTGAGAAAAGAGAGAACATTAAAAACAGGGGCATTCAGAAAAACTTCCAAAAGGTAGTGAGAAGATGAGTAAAAAAGGAAGATAAAAATTCTCAAATATCAATTTAGGTGGTAGACTTTTAAACTATGGCATTGGGTATAAAATTAATAGAAGTGAGAAATGTAAAATTGACTTTAAGGAATAGGTTAGTTCATTTGGGTAAGAATATACAGTATATGAAATGAAATAATATGAAATAAGCCTAGAGAGATATGATGTAAATATATGTAAAAGGCTTTCTATTCCAGGGAAAAGAATATTTTACACTTGGACAACAGGGACTCATTGAAAGCTTTTAAGCTGGAGAACGAAATGATTGAGACCTAATGATTTAGCCAGGTTATTATTACTGATGGTTGTGAGAAGATGGCTTGGAGAAAAAAAAAATTAATCAGCCTGAAGGCAAATTGTTGAATTAGGAGGTTATAATAATAATTGAAGGAAGTAAAACTAGTACAAAGGAGGGCATAGATAAAAGAGATGGACCCTCTCAACTATTAAGCATATCACCTCACAATGCTACTCTTTACAAAGAGCTACTTTTATAAAACTTTTCTTTCCTCCTCAAGCCTCCCAGGGATCTCTCTCTATCCATTTAGCCAAGAAACTTGCTTCATATTTTACAGGAAAAAAAAATGAGGCCATTAGTAGTGAACTCCCTGTTCTGCTTCTTCTTCATCTTCTATCCCTCTGGTGCCTTCTGTCATTTTTTCCTTCTTCACCCATGTTTCACATGAAGTGGCTTTATTCTTTAGCAAGGCTAATCCCTCTACTCATTCAAGTAATCCCATTCCATCCTGTCTCCTCCAATAGATCATCCCCCTGTCATCTCCATTCTTTCATTTCTTTTCTTTTTTTTTTGTTTGTTTTTTTTTAATTTTAAGACAGAAAGAAAAGATTAAAACTCAATATAACAATATATTGAAAAAGTTGAAAAATATGTTCGATATACATTTATTCCTGCAAATGAATATATGGAGTTGATTTCTCCTATCTCTTCCTTCAAGTATAGTTGTTTGTTTTTTTTCTTTTTTTAATTGAGCTAAATATAAAATAAGAAAAAACAGAATAGAAAAAAGATAGAAAAGGAAAATAAAACAAAACAAAATGAAACATTTTCATGTGCACAGGAAGGACTGAAAACATATAATAATAAATTTCCACTTCAAGGAAGCATATATAATAATAGAAAAGATTGTATTTATAACTGTCCATATTCTTTACTTCCCTATAGATGATACTTTTGTTCTCTGCTGTGTACTTATTATTTTATATTTTTTTCCCTTTCAACCTCCCACCTCCCCCAAGCAGGCTACAGTTAAGCATAGATATATTTATTTATGCATATATATATACCTATACATACATGCATATATTTTCACCCACATAGATATCTGCATAAACACACGTATACCTACAGGCATTGATACCACATATACCGAGACATACACATACACACATATATATGTCTATATACATATATGTACACATTTATCCATATATAAACATGCATCTAAATCAATACTAATATAGCTGACATATAATGTAGATTTCTCTCTTTATTGAATCTTTAAGTTTCTCTTTATCTAAGATAAATGATTAATAGCCCTATTTTTTCCCAATAAATTCTACTCCTGATCCTTGTAGTGTTTGTTTATTTCCTATTACTGCTAACTCTTCTACTTTAATTTGTCTTGCTATTACTTAGCCTCCCCCCATCCATGCATCCCTCCCTTATCTTTTCCCCTGACTCTTTACTTCCCTCTATTTCCAATTCACATTCATCTACACACTTTATCCCACACCTGTTAATCTAAACACCCTTCTGTATTCCAGGCATATCTTATGCCACTGTTTCCCCACTTTTTTATCTCTTTACCATTAATCTCCACACCTGGTTCCATTGCCATAAATCTTTACATGTTTCTTTATCCCACCTAAACCCATTCCTTCCCCCTTATTCCTTTATAAATTTTGTAGGGTGCTATACACTTTTTGGTATAGACAGAAAGATGTAGATAGATAGATAGATAGATAGATAGATAGATAGATAGATAGATAATGTTCACCATTTGACCCATTCATAATGTCAGTATTCAGAATTATGAGCCCTTTCCCCCACTAATGCCTCTATGTGATTCTTCTTCTGCATTTCACTTATATAACATAATTACTATTTTTTACCTTTTCCTAGACAGTTTTGCTTTTTAGAATCAGTTCATAAGCAACTCTGCGCCAATCTTTTTTTTTGCTCTACCCAATTACTGATGTCAATCTAAAATATATGGCATATATGTCTATGCATAACATGCTGAGCTCTTTGAAATTAATCTTTAGTGTTGGTTCTTACATATTAATTTTTCTATTACTTTTTGGTTTGGTTCAGACAAAGTCCTGAAAAACTGTAAGTTCATTGAAGTTCCATTTTTTTTTCTCATTCAATATTATAAATAATTTTGCTGGGATATCATCTTCTTAGCTGAAGTCATAGTTCTTTTGATTGCTGGTATATATCATTCCAGGACCAAAGGTGATAAATTTTTTACAGTTCTAATTGCAGATCCAGCATATTTGAATTGTTTTTTATTGAATTGTTTTGTTGTTGATTTTTGCAAACTTTTCTCTTTAGTCTGGGGGTTTTGAAATTTGGCAATGATATTTCTATATGTTTTACACAAAGAATCTCTTTAAGGTGGGGACCAGAGGATTTTTTTTTTTCTATTTCTAGTCTTCCCTCATGTTCTAGCACTCTAGGACAATTTTCTTGCATTATTGTGTTCAGATTCTTTTTTTTTTTTTTTTTGGCCACAGCTTTTATGGAGTCCAACTATTATATTTTTCTCTTCTTGATGTGTTCTCTAGATGTTTTTTTAAGATGTCTTTAAAACTTTCTGTTTTTTTTTTCATTCTGTGTATTTTGTTCTGTTATTTCTTGGTCTCTTGGTCTTACTGGCTTCTCCTAGCCCAATTCTAATTTTCAAAGAATTACACCTTTTCTAATTAGCTAACTTTTTCCATAATTTTCTTGTTTTTCTTTAATGGTTTGTTGATTGATTGACTTTTGTTTTTTCCTCAATCTCTCTCATTTGATTTTTAAAGTCTTTTCTTTCTGGCATTCTGGAGAGCAATTTGGAACTATGTCCAAAAGATTATCAAGCTGTGCATGCCTTTTGATCCAGCAGTGTTTCTACTGGGCTTATATCCCAAAGATATCTTGAAGGAGGGAAAGAAAGCCACATGTGCAAAAATGTTTGTGGCAGCCCTTTTTGCAGTGGCAAGAAACTGGAAACTGAGTGAATATCCATCAATTGGAGAATGGTTGAAAAAATTATAATATATGAATGTTATGGAATAGCATTGTTCTGTAAGAAACAATCACCAGGATGATTTCAGAGAGTCCTGGAGAGACTTGCATGAACTGATGCTAAGTGAATGAGCAGAACCAGGAGATCATGGTACATGGCAACAAGAAGATTATACAATGATCAATTCTGATGGATGCGGCTCTTTTCAACAAGGCAATGATTCAGACCTGTTTCAATGATATTGTGATGAAGAGAGCCATCTATGCCCAGAGAGAGGACTGTGGAAACTGAGTATGGATGACAACATAGCATTTTCACTCTTTTTTGTTGTGGTTTGCTTGAATTTTATTTTCTTTCTTTCTTTTTTTTGTTACTTTTTGATTTAATTTTCCTTGTGAAGCAAGATAATTGCATAAACATGTATGCCTATATTGGATTTAACATATATTTTTACTATGTTTAACTTATATTGGATTAGATGCCATTTAGGGAAGGGGTGGGGTAAAGAGGGAGAAAAATTCATTGTTGAAAAGAGCCAGGTCCATCATAATTGATCATCATATAATCTTGTTGTTGCCGTGTACAATGATCTCCTGGTTCTGCTCATTTCACTCAGCATCAG
Source organism: Myrmecobius fasciatus (assembly GCA_023553655.1). NCBI lineage: Eukaryota > Metazoa > Chordata > Mammalia > Dasyuromorphia > Myrmecobiidae > Myrmecobius > Myrmecobius fasciatus. Next base: position 15,430 of record JAJPUD010007556.1, on the reverse strand, counting down.
TTCATGTAAGTCTCTCCAGGCTGCTCTGAAATCATCCTCCTGAACATTTCTTACAGAACAATAACATTCCATAACATTCGTATATCATAATTTATTCAGCCATTGTCCTATTGATGGGCATCTATTCAGTTTCCAGTTTTTTCCCATAACAAAAAGGGCTGCCACAAACATTTTGGCATGTGTGGGTCCCTTTCCCTCCCGTAAGATCTCTTTGGTATATAAGCCCACTAGAAACACTGGGAGTTAAAGGGTATGCATTTTGATAACTCTTTGGGCACAGTTCCAAAATTGTTCTCCAGAATGGTTGGATCTACAATTCTACCAATAATGTATTAGTGTCTCAGTTTTCCCACATCTCCTCCAAAATTTGTCATTATTTTTTCCTGTCATCTTAGCCAATCTGAGAGGTATACTACTTCATAATACTTCACTTTGTGATCTCATAGACTTCCAGAATTTAATTATCATTTCTATGCTAATGGTTTTCAAATCTACTTATCCTTCCCCAAATTCTCTGCTTGCCTCTTATATCTCCAACTGCTTTTCAAGCATCTTGAATTGGATGTCCAGCAAACATTTTAAAATCAATGTCTGTTTTTTCCCCCAAACCTTAATGTACCCCTACTTTCCCTATTACTTAGAGGGCAATACCATCTTCCTAGTCTCTCAGGTTTGCAACCTAGCTGTTAGCCTGGATTTCTTACTATCTCCCACCCCCTAGTATTCAAGTTATTGTCAAGGCCCATTGATGTCGCCTTTGCAACATCTCTTGAATATGTCCCTTTCTCTACTCTGACAATGCCAGCATTTTAGTGCAAGTCCTTTTTACCACATCCCCCAATTGTTATGATATCTGCTGGTGGGTTGACCTGCCTTAAATTTCTTCCTACTCCTATCTATTTTCAATTCAGTTCCTAAAATTATTTTCCTAAAATCAAGTCGTCATGTCACACTCCTCTACTGAATAAAGTCCAGTGATTTTCTATTGCTTTCAAGAGAAATACAAAATGCTCTGTTTAGCATTTAAAACCCTTCTTAATCTGTCTTCTATCTTTTAAGATTTCTTATATTTTGTTCCCTGCATATACTCTTTGATCTAGTGACACTAGCCTCCTGACTGTTCTATAAACAAGATTCTCCATCTCTCAGCTCTGGACATTTTTACACCTGTCCCTAACACTTAGAATATTTTCCCTCTTCAACTCCAACCATTGGTCTCCCTGGTTTCTTTTAAATTCAATTTAATTCCTTCTTTCCATTGGAAGCTTTCTCTAATCCCTCTTAATTCCAGTTCCTTTCTGTACTTAAGTATTTACTATTTATACTATAAATAGTTTGCTTCATTTGCAAATTGTCTTCTCCTTTAGATTTTAATCTCCCTCAGGGCAGGGATTGTTTTTTTAACCCTTTTTTTTGTGTGTTTCTTGTGTTTATTACTCAGTGGGGCACACTGGAGGCACTTAATAAATATTGATTGAGATAGAATCTAGAAACATTGGCAACTTATTGGATATGGGGAAAAGAAACAGGAGGTAAAGACAGAAAAAGAGTAAAAGATAATTCTAAGGTCATCCCAATGATTGGGAGTATAATAATGTATTTAACATGAAAAGAGACTAGAGACATCTAGAAGAGGGGAGATTTGAGGAATGGTTGTATGGTCCAGTGAAGCTGGAAAGATAGATTAGGGCCAACTTTTGTAGGATTTGTATTAGGGTCTGTGGGACAGAAGGATAAGGAACTCAGAAAGAGTGAGAATTCGTTGCCTATTTTAGCCTTTTTTTTTTTAAAGCATTACATAAAAATGAACCTAGAAAATGAGGATTAAATGAAAAGACTTGAAACTCCATTTAAATACCTAACTGGAAGATTTTATTCTTTTTTCCAAAAGTAGACACACTGAAAGGCCAGTAATCCTGCTTGTAAATCCAGCTAAGTGAAAGGGAGCTTAAATTTTAAAGAGAAAACAGTGGTAACAAGAAACTAATTGGAAATCAAAATTATCTAACAAAAGTTCATGGTTTGCTAGTAGAATAAAAGAGATTTCATTGAGTGGGTTATGAGAAGGTACAGTAAGCCCTGAGTATCTTGTGGTCACACTTTGGTGCCTATCTGGCTGGAGGGTTGTTTTTAATGGAAATTACTCATTAGAGATAAGGGGACTACTTTCAATAAAAGCAAACTTCAGCTTATTATTCCCAACAAGCAAGGATTCTAAAACTTGTCAGAAACTCCAAGGAAGCTTTAAAGGAAACTATCATTCTAACCTGGAGAAAACCAGTTTTTGCTCATGGACTATCAAATTGGAAAATGGAAAAATGGCAAATTGAAAAGTTTTCTCTTTACTTAATTGATTACTTTTTATGTGTATTGGATGCTTTCATTATTTAAAGGTGGTTGTAAAGTCATATATTTTGCTAATAAAGGGATTTTTAAAATGTGGATCTTGTTTTTTGAACTCTCATAGACTTCTGTCACTACTTCCCTTTTAAAGGGATTAAAAGCCATAGGTATATGCTAGGAAGAGCCCCATCTAGTGTTGATATAAGCAAACTGCATATCTTCATCTCCTGGTTAATAAATATATTTTAAGAAAATGGCTCAAATATGAATGTTAAAATCCATTAAATGATTATTGAATTATAGTGCATTAGCATTATATCCAAGAAACATGAAAACATATAATCAGGTTCTAAATAATCTTTATAATTGTCAGTTTGGCTAAAAGTCAATTTATTTGTTTTTTTAAGGAGTAGAGGAAGACATGAACATGTTTGTTGGGTGAGAAATAGAAAACATCTAGTCACTGTCATATTGTTGAGGTTTAGAAGGGACCCTAAAAGGTTGGGGATGTCATGAGGTGTCTCATATATTTAAAAAAAAACTGTAACCTCATTAATATACATGATTGTTATAATGAAATTTCTTTTCAGAGGACCTACAAAGTACAGTTCCTCATCTTCTTTAAGAACTTCAATCCCTCTGGAGTATTCTCAGCTAAGATATGTTTTTGGCATAAAATATATTCCTCTGTAGGGTCTACCAGCATGTGTTTTCATATGCATCATCACTAGCCATTCAGAGAATCACATAAAATTGAATGACTTTATTTTCTGATAGCCAGTCTTCTAAGGAGTCAAAGGAGAAAATAGGAAAAGAAAAAGAGAAACCCATGGATTTCTAAACTAGCATTTATAAAGATATAGCAGTACTGGCAGCAGTGACTTTCTCAGATCAAGTTGCATACCTGGAAATGAGGGGGATGATTACATAGATGAGGTCTAATCAAAGCAATATTGTGTGGAATTTTTTTTTCTGCAGTCAATGATGCTGAGTGGTCCTAACTCATCTGGAAAAATGATGCATTTGTTAAAGCACAAAACTCATCCTGCTACACTGTCATTGATGCACATCTGTTGAAAGTATTGGGTATAGGTAAAGGCATACACTATCTAATGTTACTCACTGTTTCCATGAAAGCATGGTGCAAAGCAAAACAATGTGCTTTTTCTGTCCCATATCTGAGCCAAGAAGGGGACAGTGTTCTAAATGTTAATGATGGGTGATCATCTGAATGATATGGAAGCAGGGTTTGGTTATAAAGTATTAATGATGTTAACACAAAATGATGCTGGCTGGGACACTGTTATTGGGTTAATGCCTGTAATCATTTTTTAAATGAAAGCACAAATGTAGCTGCTGTTGACTGAGAATTTCTACATTATATTCTAGTGGGAAATTTTCAAATGGGAGAGACAATTTGCTGTATATTTCTGGTATACTTTGAGATAAATAGAAGAATAAGGCCAAATCAAGTCAGGTAGAGCTACTTTTAAATAATTTCTAATATTGATAATAGCATTTTCATAAAGCTTTAAAATTGGCTAAGCATTCTACATTCATTTGTACAACAACTCTGTAATGAAGGGGCTATGATTCTCCCTATTTATAAAAATGGGGAAGCAGAAACTGAGGAAGCTGTGATTTGTCTAGGGTCATACAGCTACATGTCTCAGGCACAATATCTTCTCAGGTCTTCCTGACTCCTAGTTCTTCACTCTATCCATTGTACCACCTAGCTGCCCATAGAGCAGATGAACTCGTTCAGTTACCATTTTGAAATAAATATAGAGTACTTCTGAACATAGGATCTTTCCCTGAAATAAGACCTTTTTGATCTAAAGGAGACAAAAACACATAACTTTAACTCAAAATAAATAAATAGAACTACTAAAAAAAATAAAATTCCTGAAAGGAAAAGCATATTAATTATAAAAATTGTACAGTTGAAAAAGATTATCAAGAGCATGTAAATTCAACAAACAAACAAGAATAAGGTGTAAGGCACTAAAAATGCAAAGACAAATTGTCAAGTGAAACTGTATATACACAGATCAGTAAATAGAGAGAATAAGCCAAATAAATACAATGCAATTTAGATGTAAATTACCATGGGCAGTTAGGTGACATAATGAGTAAAGTGCTGGACCTTAAGTCTAGAAGACTCATCTTCATGAGGCTAAAGATGGCCTGAGTTTGACCCTAGCTAAGTCACTTAACCCTGTTTGCCTCAGTTTCCTTATCTGTAAAATGAGGGAGACAAGAAAACAGCAAACTATTCCATTATATTTGCCCCCAAAAACTCTAAATGAGGTCACAAAGAGTTGGACATGACTAAACAATTAAATAACAACAACAAATTTTAGGTAAAAGAACTATCAAGTGGAAGATCAGGCAAAATCTCTGTAAGAGACAGCAGCTGATGATTCCTTCAGAGTCCAGGTTTTCCAGGAACAGAGAGTGTTCTAGACATGGAGGTCAGCCTGTGCAATGTAGGATGTGCAAGTGGAGCTTCAGGGCTTATGACTACTAGTGGCAAACAGAAAATACCAGCTTATTCATAGACCTCCATTTGACAGAAACATCAGAGGGGAAAGACTGTTGAATACCTTCTGCTAATTCTACCATGGAACCCATGCCTCTTAGTACAGATAACAGAATGAGATAGAGAAAAGCCAATCAGAGCATGATTATGGATCAGATTTAGGTTTTGTTAAAAAGCCAGGTTTTCAGAAGAAAAGTATATTTTTTTTATTCTACTTAATAAGATACATTTCTTTTATGTTGACATCCAACATATTTTAGGGAACAAAAAAGCTCAGCAATTTCTCAAAAAATTAAGATGTTTTACATGGAAGTAAAACCATTTATCTTCATATATTATGAGATGAAAGCAAAACAATGAGCTGTCAGTCTGGCTCCTTAAAATCTCTTTTCCTCAGAAATGCTGGACAGTATGTGAAAAATGTATTCTTTCTCAAAAATCTCTTTAGTTTCCAGTTAACTCAATATTCCTCAGGATCCTATGACTCTCCAAACCATTTGTTGACATTTTGGAAATCAAAATCTGTAATTTTCTAACATTTATAGGAGGGTGAAATAGGAAAGAGGGTAAAGTCAAAGAACAGAAAGAACTAGAGTTTTTGAAAAGTAGCAGCCGTGAGTGACTTAATAGCCACATTCCTTCTCCTAGGGAGCTCTTGAAATTTAGCAACCTTTACCTTCAACCTCTTCTTCAGAAGGCATTTACACAGAAAGGGGCACTTGGAAACAAAATAGTGGAATGTCCAATCTTCTTCTGCTATTGATTAAGAACAATGTTTTAGAAAATTATATCACAGATAGAAGTCAGTAAATTAACTTGTCTGGGAATTAACTTCATTCTTGTCCATTGATTTCATGCTCCATCTTGCTTAGGATTAACTCATGACTCTCTCTGAATTCCAATAGTACATACTATCAATTAATCAAAAAGCATTCATTTAGTGCTTACTATCTGCCAAATACACAGAATACAAAGATGATAACAATAATACATAATAGCAATTACCATTAAAAATGAAACAGTTCCTGTCCATTTCTCAAGGAACTGTTTGGGTGGAAATTACAAGTGCAAACAAATAAAATATTGCATGAGTACTCTATTCTCCAGAATATCATAGAAGACAGGAGACTACTGGTGTGAACAACTAACTATAGCCCTGCCTAGAGACATATCACAAGAAATTCACTCAAACAGGAAAAAGAGATCAGGCTATCCCCAAAATATAACATACAGATTCCCTAACCCAAAAAGTGTTACAAATGTTTTTAACCTTAACTAAAATATGTACTCTAAAAATCCTTTGAGAAAACCACAGTCAAGTAAAAGGGGTAAGGAGAAATTAACCTCAAGTGAAAAACAGCAGTCAGACAGTGGGAATTTCTTGATGGTCTTGATGAGCAGGAATCTGTTTTATATACTAAGAAAATTATCTTAAGACTGTGTAGTCACAGTCTCACTTATGCACAAGATAATAGATAGTCCAGTCTCCTGCTGTAACTTCATAATGGAACATAGAATCATGGGTGTATGCCTGCTGGCACAGCTATTTTACATTAATTAGCCCTATCATTAGCACACCAATTGATTACAAACAGACTTTATACATGTGTTATGATTTTGTGCCCTGCTTGACTCCAAATGGCCTCTTCCATTAAAATATCTATTATCCCCCAGATTTAGGAATCAGTTAAGATAAATTTTAAAATACAGATGAGGAATGAAATGTGTTATTATAAATTAGTTTGTTATAATCAGTTTATTCTAGATAACTAATATTGGAAGGGACTTTGGAGTCAATCTAGTCCAAATCCTTCATCTAACAGTGGAAAAGCTGAATAAGTGGTTTACCCAAGTTTACAATTTATTAATGAGCAGAACTAAGACTAGACGTTAAAATCTCTAGATTCCCAATCCAATGCTTTTCCCACTACATTATGCTTCCCATTATTCATTAGCTGTCAACTAGCAGAGAACAAGGCCTTGAAGCAATATTACATAGGGTTTGGTTTTTATTATTTTTTTTTAATTAAAGCTTTTCATTTACAGAACATATGAGTAATTTTCTTCATTGACCTTTACAAAACTTTCTGTTTCAAATTTTTTTTTCTTCCCCCCACCCCCTCCCCTAGATGGCAGGAAGTCTGATACATGTTAAATATATTAAAATATATGATAAATCCAATATATGTATACATATCTATACAGTTATCTTGCAGCACAAGAAAAATTGGATCTAGAAAGAGAAAAAAAAAACAACATAAGACAGAAAACAAAATGCAAGCAAATATCCACAGAAAGAATTAAAATGCTGTGTTATGGTCCACACTCAATTCCCACAGGACTCTCTCTGGGTGTATATGGCTTTCTTCATCGCTGAACAATAGGAACTGATTTGAATCCCCTCATTGTTGAAGAGAACCATCTCCATCAGAGTTGATCATTGTGTAGTCTTGTTGCCGTGTGTAATGATCTCCTGGTTCTGCTCATTTCACTTATCATCAGTTCATGTAGGTTTCTCCAGTCCTCTCTGAAATCATCCGGCTGGTTGTTTCTTACAGAACAATGATATTCCATAACATTTATATACCATAATTTATTCAGCCATTATCCAATTGATGGGCATCCATTCATTTTCCAGTTTCTAGCCACTACAAAAAGGGCTGCCACAAGCATTTTTTTCATATGTGGCTTCCTTTCCTTCCTTTAATATCTCTTTGGGATATAGGCCCAGTAGAAATGCTGGGTCAAAGGGTATGCACAGTTTGATAACTTTTTGAGCATAGCTCTAAATTGCTCTCCAGAATGGTTGGATCCGTTCACAGTTCCACCAACAATGTATCAGTGTCCCAGTTTTCCCACATCCCCTCCAACAGTTATCATTATCTTTTCTTGTCACCTTAGCCAATCTGACAGGTGTGTAGTAGTATCTCAGAGTTGTCTTAATTTGCATTTCTCTGATCATTAGTGATTTGGAGCACCTTTTCATATGACTAGAAATAGTTTCAATTTCTTCATCTGAAAATTGTCTGCTCATACCCTTTGACCATTTATCAAATGGAGAATGGCTTGAATTCTTATAAATTTGAGTTAATTCTCTACATATTTTAGAAATGAGGCCTTTATCAGAACCTTTGAATGTAAAAATGATTTCCCAATTTATTGCTTCCCTCCTAATCTTGCCCGCATTAGTTTTGTTTGTACAAAACTTTTTAACTTAATATAATCAAAGTTATCTCTCTGGTGTTCAGTTAAGAGTTCCAGTTCTTCTTTGGACACAAACTCCCTTCTCCACAAATCTGAGAGGCAAACTATCCTATGTTCCTCTAATTTGCTTATAATATTTTTATTTATGTCTAAATCATGAACTCAATTAGATCTTATCTTGGTATGTGGTGTTAGGTGTGGGTCAAGCCCTAATTTCTTCCATACTAGTTTCCAATTTTCCCAACAGTTTTTGTCAAATAGTGAGTTCTTATCCCCAAACCTAGAGTTTGGGGGTTTGTCAAACACTAGATTACTATAGTAATTGACTATTTTGTCCTGTGAACCTAATCTATTCCATTTATCAACTACTCTGTTTCTTTACCAGTATCAAATGGTTTTGATAACTGTTGCTTTATAATATAGTTTTAGATCTTGTACAGCTAGGCCACCTTCATTTGCTTTTTTTTTCCCTTGAAATTCTTGACCTTTTGTTCTTCCAGATGAATTTCGTTGTTATTTTTTCTAGGTCAGTAAAATTGTTTCTTGGGAGTTTGATTGGCATACCACTAAACAAACATATTATATTAGCAATTAAATTAAATTTTTTAATCAATTAAATTAACTTAAAGTAATTAAATAGGTAGTATTGTCGTCTTTATTATATTTGTTTGACCTATCCAAGAGCACTTGATATTTTTCCAGTTGTTTAGATCTGACTTTTATTTGTGTGGAAAGCATTTTGTTGTTTTGCTTATATAGTTCTTGATTTTCCCTTGGCAGATATATTCCCAAATATTTTATACTATCAACAATTATTCTAAATGGAATTTCTCTTTGCTTGGATTTTGTTAGTGATGTATAAAAATGCTGATGATTTATGTGGATTTATTTTGTATACTGCAACTTTGCTAAAGTTGTGGATTATTTCTAACAGTTTTTTTAGTTGATTCTCTAGGGTTCTCTAAGTATACCGTCATATCATCTGCAAAGAATGATAATTTGGTTTCCTTATGACCTACTCTAATTCTTTTAATCTCTTTTTCTTCTCTTATTGTCAAAGTTATCATTTCTAATATAATATTGAATAGTAATGGGTATAGTGGGCAACCTTATTTCACCCCTGATCTTATTGGGAATAGTTCTAGTTTATCACTGTTACATATGATGTTATCTGATGGTTTTAAATAGATGCTACTGATCATTTTAAGGAAAAGTTCATTCATTTGTATATTGTCTAGTGTTTTTAATAGTAATGGATGTTGGATTTTATCAAATGCTTTTTCTGCATCTATTGAGATAATCATGTTTTTTGTTAATTTAGTTATTCATATAGTCAATTATGCTAATAGTTTTCCTAATATTGAACCATCCCTGCATTCCTAGTATAAATCCTACTTGGTAATGGTGTATTATCTTGGGGATGATTTTTTGTAATCTCTTTGCTAATATTTTATTTAAGATTTTTGCATCAACATTCATTAGGGAGATTGGTCTATAATTTTCTTTCTCTGTTTTTGTCCTACCTAGTTTAGGTATCAGTACCATGCCTATGTCATAAAAGGAATTTGTTAGGAGTCCTTCATTTCCTATTTTTTCAAATAGTTTATACAGTATCGGGGTTAATTGTTCTTTAAATGTTTGGTAGAATTCACATGTAAATCCATCTAGTTCTGGGGATTTTTTCTTAGGGAGTTGATTTGTTCTATTTATTTTCTAAAATGGGACTATTTAAGTAATTTATTTCCTCTTCTTTTAATCTGGGCAATCTATATTTTTGTAGGCATTCCTCCATTTTACTTAGGTTATCAAATTTACTGGCATAAAGTTGGGGAAAGTAACTTCTAATTATTGCTCTAATTTCCTCTTCATTGATGGAAAGTTCTCCCTTTTCATTTTTGTGACTAATAATTTGATTTTCCTCTTTCCTTTTTCTAATCAAATTAACTAGAGGTTTATCTATTTTGTTGGTTTTTTCATAAAACCAACTTTTAGTTTTATTTATTAATTCAATAGTTTTTTTAACTTTCAATTTTATTAATCGTTTTTTTTATTTTTAGGATTTCAAGTTTGATTGGGAGGTTTTAATTTGTTCTTTCTCTAGCTTTTTTAGTTGGAAGCCCAATTCATTGATTTTCTCTTTTTCTGTTTTATGCAAATAAGCATCTAAAGATATGAAATTTCCCCTTATTACTGCTTTGGCTGCATCCCACAAATTTTGGTATTGTTGTCTCATTATTGTCATTCTCTTGGATGAAAATAGTGATTGTGTCTGTAATTTGCTGTTTCACCCATTCATTTTTTAATTATTATTATTATTATCAAAAATGTTTTTGGCCCATTCATTCTTTTTTTTTTTAAGAAATAAGAAGCAATTTATTTATTTTTTTTAAGCTTTTTATTTGTATAACATATGTATGGGTAGTTCCCCAACCTTGATCTTTACAAAGCTTTCCAATACAAATTTTACCCCCAGTCCCCTCCCCTCCCCTAGATGGCAGGAAGTCCACTACATGTTAATAATGTTGAAATGCTTGAGAAGTTATGCAAGAAAAATCCTATCTACAAGAAAAAAAAAGAATCAGAGAAAGGCAACACAATGCAAGCAAATGTCAATAGAGATCATGAAAATGTTACGTTGTGGTCCATATTTCATGTCCCTCTTTCTGGGTGTATATGGTTTTCTTCAGTGAACAACTGGAACTGGTTTGAGACAATTCTTTATTGCAGAGATCCATGTCCATCAGAATTGATCATCATGTAATACTGTTGTTGCTGTGCATGATAATCTCCTGGTTCTGCTCGTTTCACTCAGCATGAGTTCATGCAAGTCTCTCCAGGCCTCTCTGAAATCGTCCTGCTGGTCGTTTCTTACAGAACAATAATATTCCATAACATTCATATACCATAATTTATTCAGCCACTCTCCAATTGATGGGCATCCCTTCAGTTTCCAGTTTCTAGCCACTACAAAAAGGGCCGCCACAAACATTCTTGCACATGTGGGACCCTTTCCCTCCTCTAAGATCTCTTTGGGATATAGGCCCAGTAGAAACACTGCTGGGTCAAAGGGTATGCACAGTTTGACAACTTTTTGAGCATAGCTCCAAATTGCTCTCCAGAATGGTTGGATCCGTTCACAGTTCCACCAACAATGTATTAGTGTCCCAGCCCTCCCACATCCCCTGCAACATTCATCATTATCTTTTCCTGTCATTTTAGCCAATCTGACAGGTGTATAGTGGTATTTCAGAGTTGTCTTAATTTGCATTTCTCTGATCAATAGGGATTTGGAGCAACTTTTCATATGACTAGAGATGGTTTTAATTTCATCATCTGAAAATTGTCTGTTCATATCCCTTGACCACTTATCTATTGAAGAGTGGCTTGAATTCTTATATATATGAGACAATTCTCTATTTTAGAAATGAGGCCTTTATCAGAACCATTAAATGTAAAGATGATTTCCCATTTAGATGCTTCTCTCCTAATCTTGTCTGCATTTGTTTTGTTTGTACAGAAACTTTTTAACTTAATATAGTCAAAATTATCCATCTGGTGTTCAATTAGGAGTTCCAAGTCTTCTTTGGACATAAATTTGTTCCACCTCCACAGGTCTGAGAGATAAACTATATTACGTTCCTCTAACTTGCTTACAAAGTCCCTCTTTATATCTAGATCATGAACCCATTTAGATCTTATCTTGGTATGTGGTGTTAGGTATGGGTCAAGCCCTAATTTCTTCCACACTAGTTTCCAATTTTCCCAGCAGTTTTTGCCAAATAGAGAGTATTTATCCCAAAAGCTGTGGTCTTTGGGTTTATCGAACACAAGATTGTTAAGGTTAATGCCTAGGTTGTCCTGATAACCTATCCTGTGCCACTGATCCACTGCTCTATTTCTTATCCAGTACCAAACGGTTTTGATGACCGCTGCTTTATAATATAGTTTTAGATCTGGTACAGCAAGGCCACCTTCATCTGCCTTTTTTTTTCATTAATCCCCTTGAAATCCTTGACCTTTTGTTCTTCCAAATGAACTTTGCTACTATTTTTTCTAGATCTGTAAAATAATTTCTTGGGAGTTTGATTGGTATGGCACTAAATAAGTAGATTAGTTTGGGTAGTATTGTCATTTTTATTATGTTTGCTCTGCCTACCCATGAGCACTTAATATTTTTCCAATTGATTAGGTCTGATTTTATTTGTGTGGAAAGTGTTTTGCAATTTAGTTCGTATAGTTTCTGACTTTTCCTTGGCAGATAGATTCCCAAATATTTTATCCTATCATCTGCTATTTGGAATGGAATTTCTTTTTGTATCTCCTGCTGCTGAACTTTGTTGGTAATATATAAAAATGCTGATGATTTATGTGGATTAATTTTGAATCCTGCAACTTTGCCAAAGTTGTGAATTGTTTCTAGTAGTTTTTTAGTTGAATCTCTAGGGTTCTCTAAGTATACCATCATGTCATCTGCAAAGAGTGATAATTTGGTTTCTTCATTACCTACTCTGATTCCTTTTATCTCTTTTTCTTCTCTTATTGCTAAAGCTAACATTTCTAATACAATATTAGATAGTAATGGTGACAGTGGGCAGCCTTGTTTCACTCCTGATCTGATTGGGAATGGTTTTAGTTTGTCTCCATTACATAAGATGCTTGCTGATGGTTTTAAATAGATGCTGCTGATCGTTTTAAGGAAAAGCCCATTTATTCCTATACTCTCTAGTGTTTTTAATAGGAAAGGGTGTTGGATTTTGTCAAAGGCTTTTTCTGCATCTATTGAGATAATCATATGGTTTTGTTAATTTGGTTATTAATATAATTAATTATGCTGATAGTTTTCCTAATATTGAACCAGCCCTGCATCCCTGGTATAAATCCTACTTGGTCATAGTGTACTATCCTGGGGATGACTTTCTGTAATCTCATTGCTAAAATCTTATTTAAAATTTTTGCATCAATATTCATTAGGGAAATTGGTCTATAGTTTTCTTTCTCTGTTTTTACCCTACCTGGTTTAGCTATCAGCACCATATCGGTCTCATAGAAGGATTCTGGCAGTATACCTTCTGTCCCTAATTTCTCAAATAGTTTGTGTAGTATTGGAATTAATTGTTCTTTGAATGTTTGGTAGAATTCACATGTAAATCCATCTGGCCCTGGAGATTTTTTCTTAGGGAGTTGGTTAATGGCTTGTTCTATTTCTTTTTCTAATATGGGACTATTTAAATAATTTATATCCTCTTCTGTTAACCTCGGCAATCTGTATTTTTGTAGATATTCCTCCATTTCATTCAGATTTTCAAACTTACTGGCATAAAGTTGGGCAAAGTAACTCCTAATTATTGCTTTAATTTCCTCTTCATTGGAGGAAAGTTCTCCCTTATCATTCTTGAGACTAACAATTTGATTTTCCTCTTTCCTTTTTCTTATCAAATTAACTAAAGGCTTATCTATTTTGTTAGTTTTTTCATAGAACCAACTCTTAGTTTTATTTATTAACTCAATAGTTTTCTTATTTTCGATTTTATTAATTTCTCCTTTTACTTTTAGAATTTCCAATTTGGTATTTAATTGAGGGTTTTTAATTTGTTCTTTTTCTAGTTTTTTTAATAATAAGCCCAATTCATTGATCTTTTCTTTCTCTATTTTATGCAAGTAAGCATCTAGAGATATAAAATTGCCCCTTAAAACTGCTTTGGCCGTATCCCACAAATTTTGGTATGTTGTCTCCTTATTGTCATTCTCCTGGATGAAATTATTGATTGTGTCTATGATTTGCTCTTTCACCCATTCATTCTTCAGGATTAGATTATTTAATTTCCAATTACCTTTTGGTTTATTTTCTCCTGGCCTTATATTGCATGTGATTTTTATTGCATCATGATCTGAAAAGGATGCATTTACTATTTCTGCCTTTCTGCATTTGATTTTAAGGTTTTTATGCCCTAACACATGGTCAATTTTTGTATAGGTTCCATGGACTGCTGAGAAAAAAGTAAACTCCCTACTGTCTCCATTCAACTTTCTCCATAGATCTAGCATACCTAACTTTTCTAATAATTGGTTTATCTCCCTAGTTTCTTTCTTATTTATTTTGTAGTTTGATTTATCTAATTCTGAGAGAGCAAGGTTGAGATCCCCCACTAGTATCGTTTGGCTGTCTATTTCTTCTTGCATCTCTCTTAATTTCTCCCCTAGGAATTTGTGTGCTATTGCACTTGGTGCATATATATTTAGTATAGATATTGCTACATTATCTATGGTACCCTTTAATAAAATATAGTTTCCTTCCTTATCTCTTTTGATTAGATCTATCTTGGCTTTTACTTGATCTGAGATAAGGATTGCTACCCCTGCTTTTTTTTGTTCGCCTGAAGCATAATAGGTCCTGCTCCAGCCTTTTACCTTCATCCTATATGTGTCACTATGTTTTAGATGTGTTTCTTGTAGACAACATATTGTGGGATTCTGGTTTTTAATCCAGTCTGATATCCACTTCCACTTTATGGGAGAGTTCATCCCATTCACATTCACAGATAGAATAACTAATTCTTTATTTCCTGCCATCTTATTTACCCAAGTTATGTTTTCCCCTTTCCTTTCCCCTTTCTCCCTTCCCCCCACCTCAGTACTTTGCTTTTGATGACCCCCTCCCCCAAACAATACTCCACCCTTTAGATCCCTTCCCCCTGTTTTTACTCC
>JAJPUD010007555.1:55484-105444 GCA_023553655.1 Myrmecobius fasciatus | reverse complement strand
TTCTTATGTATATGGCTGATTATCTTTGTACTGAGGGATATTTTTAATGAGGAAAGTAAGAAAACTCAAGGGCAAATTAAGATATGATAAAAATCTTACCATCCCCAATGAGAACAAGAGTAGATTGGTTGGTTGCTTTTCCATCTTGGATCTGGAACGTATATGTTCCCTCATCCTCATCCTCAAGTTTCTCCATAATCATTTCAATTATTCCTGTGTTTCGGTCCATGCGCATCTTATATTTCTTCAGCACATATTGAAAAAAATTTTTTTAGCAGTGGCCATATAATTAAAGAAAATGCTAACACTTAAAATTTTTAAAAAATGATTTAAACAGAGTAGTGATTTTAGTGAGGCTTCTTTATAAATTTTCTCAGGTAATACTCTTCAAAGCATAAATCTAGGAAAATGGAATAGATTATGGGGAATATAATAAACCTTCACTAATTCAAATGAATTGATTAGAAAAGGCCAAATTGAGTTAATAAAATATCTGAATTTCAGAAATACAGCTTTATTACTTTCACACATATGTAGTCATAGGAACAAGAAGATAATAAGATGTACTCAGACTTTAATAGATAAGTATTATTTGTATTTAGGATATCATATAGAGACATAGAACATAGTGTCAAGGTTTGGTTATATCATAGTTTCTGGATTTTGCCATGTTATTGAAAGACATTCTGGCATAATTGTCTCAGTGATAGTGCTTGAAAATAATTTGCTCTCTTAGATAATGTATTAGTCTTGTTAAATATTTACATTATTGATTTGTTTAGGAAAACTTTTTTTGAAAAAAAAAATAGCACAAAGGTAAAATCTGGCCCATTTTCTGTCCAAATCATCATGAATTCCAAATCCAAAAGCTTGAAGAATAAAGGCCAAGCAATAAACAGTTTGTATGAAGAGCTAAGGAAGGCCTTTGTACATTCGGCCGATTGTGGAGGATTTATGAAAAAACATGGATAAGACTCAGACAGGATGAGAAGGTACAGATAGATGGCCATCTTCACTGAGATAAGAAATGGAGTCACTGAAGTTGATACTTCAGTATTCTTAAAAGCCTTTTTCATATCATGAACCTTTCTTTCACAGGGAATTTTTTTTAAAAAGGAAATTATATAGTAAGTAAAGTGATAAGTTATTTTTAATAATATTCTCTTGGGCAATCACATTCAAATGAACATGTCCATAAATTTGAGATGGGCTTAAAGCTAATTTGCACTAAACAAACCTAATTAGAACAAAATGTTAAATTCATGTGTTAGTTTTCTGTCTTTTTAAAAATTAGAACCAGCATAAGTCATGTGTATATTCTTTGCTGCACCCCCTTTTTACCTTTCCATCACCTTTATTCTCCTCAAATCTCATCATTCTAGCTGTGAATGACTTTGCTATTCTCAGCAGTACAATCATCCATAACTACTCTAAAGGACTTATGATGAAAAATCCTATCCATACCCAGAGAAGAAACTGATTGTGTCTGAATACAGACTGAAGCATTATTCTCTCTCTCTCTCCTCTCTCTCTCTCTCTTTCTCTCTCTCTCTCTCTCTCTCTCTCTCTCTCTCTCTCTCTCATATTTTAATTTTCACTAGAGTGGAAGATCTATATTTTTCCCCCCTCACTATTTGGCTTTTGTGGAAATGTTTTACATAACTTTCAAAGGTTTTCTTAATTGTGGGTGGGGACAAAGGAGAGAATCTAGAACTCAAAAATTTTAGAAACAAATGTAAACTTTTTTTTTGGTTTTGAATGTAACTGGGGAAACATATTAAATAAATAAAGACCAGAGAAAAAAGGAAAAAAAAATCTCATCATTGCTCTCATCTAGGCACTAGTGAGTTATATTGCCCCAAAGCTGCTATGTTTGAAGGCATTATTACACCCATACTCCCAAAAGTTTCCCAAAGTGATATTTAGATTGGAAAGAGCTGCTGGCAGTGATGGAAACTGGTCATTTTTCTAAATCCACAGTATTAGTGATGTGTGGATGATAGACAAATGTAGTCAACAGGATAGTGGAGTTAGGCTAGGAGCAGCAAAACATACATCTTCAACTCTTCCTCAACCTCCCAAGTTTGCTCTGGTCTCAGTATGGATAATAACCGGTGTCACAAGCACAACACCTAGATTCACCATTTTTAATAGCTGATGTTGAGAATACCTTCTCAATGGAGAAATTGTATTCTCCCAGCTCCTCCATATACACATAAACTAAAATGTCCCCTCCATGATGTTGTAGTAATTAGTTCATGATACAATCAAACACCTCACACCATTTTCTGTTCTAAAGACATCAAAAGAGAATAAAAAGAATGATACTTACCGGTCCTTCAAAAATTTCCTTATCATTGAATATGTAATTGACTTTGGAATTGCCTGAGAGCTTTTCAGCCTGCATCCAGAAGCGAACTTCTCCCTTCTCCATAATTTCAACAGCCAACTCAGATTTAAGTGGCACAGCTACATATGGGGGGGAAAAATGACAGTACCAATAGTGAAGAAAACAAATTGAATTATTTGTAGTTTTTCTCCCAGTTGTTCCTTGCACAAGAAGCTTATCTCTTAATTCCAGGAATTTTCACTGGCCATCCTCATGTCTGGAATGCTCTTACTCCACGGACTCTCTTCAAGTTCTAGCCAACATCTCACCTACCACAAAAAACTTTTGCGGATCTCCCTTAAAGCTAGTACCTTCCCTCAGTTGATTATTTCCAGTTCATTGTCTGTAGCTTGTTATCATAGGGTTCTTTGAATACTGTCTTCCCCATTAGAATATGAGCTCCTTGAGGGCAGGTACTATCTCTTGTGTTTCTTTATATACCCAGTACTTTTAATACAATGAAGGGCACATAATTGAATTCAGTAATTTTTTCAGTTGCATGTGACTCTTTGTTGATCTCATTTGGAGTCTTCTTGGCGAAGACATTGCAAGCGTTTGCCATTTCCTTCTCTAGCTCATTTTACAGACAAGGAAACTGAGGCAAACAGGGTTAAATAATTTCCCCAGTCACACAGCTATTAAGCTATTAAATCTGAGGACAGATTTGAATATAGGTCTTCCTGATTTCTGTTCCTGCACTCTATCTACTATACCATCTAGCTGTCACTTTTGCCACCATTACCCAGATGTTTTTTCAACCTGGAATTTTGCTGAAAGCCTGGGACCTTCAAACCTTACAATATCTTTTCACCCTAAGTTCTCATATTGGTGTTACTTTATGGTTTTTCATTTTAGAGACTGGTCCAGATTTTTTATGTTTTATTGATCTCTCAGCAGTGCTTCTGACTCTTAAGGATTTTTCCAGCAGTCACCTATCCAGATATTTCTTTTCACACACACACACACACACACACACACACACTTATATGTTACTTTCCCCCATTAGAATATAAGGTGAGGGAAGTCAATATTTTTCCTGATTGTATTTATATTTCTAGTGTTTAGCTCAGGGCTTGATACATAGTAAGCACTTAATAAATTCTTGTTATCTATTAACCTATCTGTAAATAGGACAGCCTCAATTTATATTAACAAGCTAAATTGTAGTAGCAGGTATCCTTTTTTTCATGATCTTTTGTGTTTATAGATAAGGAAACAATTTTTTTCTTGAGCTGTATTTATTTGCAAATAAATTGCTCAATTGCTTTAATGGAGAGAATCTCTACTGTCCTGGGAGATGCTGACCTCAATGAAATCAAAGGTCTATAGCGAACTAAAAAAACAAACAAAAAAAAATCTACATATAGCATTTCTGATTTGCATCTGGGTTGGTTAACCACTTCAATTTCAGATGAAAATTAAAGGGATCCCAGCTGGGGGAAAGATAAGTTCAGGAACTGATTGTAGGGTGAGATCAGTGACAGATTCTCTCTGTTCCTTTGATAGATTATGGTATAAGACAAACATGGGAGGTTGGTTGGGTGAGGGAGGTTAGTGGTCAAAAGGACCATTTTGTAGAGTTACAGAGAACTAAGGCTCCAGGAGAAATAATCCCCATTCTAGGAGGTATACACAATCACTGTGTTCCAGAAACCTGAGTTCTATTATTACTAGGACAGCAGAGATTATGGCAAACACTATCACCTAGCAGCTATCAGGCACAGGTAATGACATAGTGGATAGGTGTGTGTGGAGCCTAAAGTTCAAATCTGGCCCCGTATATTTGTTGGCTGTGTGATCCTGGACAAGTTTCTTAACTCTTTGCCTCAGTTCCCTCATCTGTAAAATGAGCTGGAGAAGGAAATGGCAAACCACTCCAGTGTCTTTGCCAAGAAAACTCCAAATGAGATCACAAAGAGCTGTACACAACTGAAATTACTGAACAGCAATGTTCATGGGATCATGAGAATGTAGATTTATGGTTGTCAAGTGTTGTCTAGTTCATTACTTTCATTTTACAGATGAATTTCCCCAGGCTTAGATAGATGAACTGATTTGCCCAAGATAACCCAGTATGCAAGTGACAGAATCCAGTCTTGAACTTGGTGATTCCAAATTCAGTATCTCTTCCACTGTGGTCACACCAAAATTTAAACAATATTTTTGCATTATATCTTCCATGCAAAGGTCATAATTACCCTTCCCCCCACACAAATGATTCCTATTTGTTGTCTACATGCATACTAGTAAGTATAAAAGACATGTACATATACATAAATAAATATATGGATATATATGTAATAATTATAACCAATCCAACATTTCGGACTTTATACAGGTACCCACAAAGACAATATATTTTTTATAGTCCACATGTGTGATTTCATCACTGATGGTGGTGGTGAAAAACTTACATCATAGAAATGCCCTCCACCAAAACAGAATGGTAACTCATTTATAGCTTAGAGTCTTGGACGTTGCTCTGAGAAATTAAGTGACTTCTCCAAAGCTACCCAGGTGATTTGTATTGGAGATAATACCAGATTTTCTAGGCTCCCATGACAGTTCTCTATATATTATGCCAGACTGCCTCTTTCTATCTGCACAGATCACCCTGGTAAATAGATACAAATTTATAAATCCTTCCTCTCTGCTACTGTGGCAGGCATTCAATGCAATAAAACATAAAGGAAAATTTGTCTAATTTTAGCCTTAAATGTTTGCTTTTTCTGGCTTGCTCTCAGTCCTACTTTTCTTAACACCTCAGGCACATTCTAATTTGTTCTAGCAGTACATCTGTTCAGCAACTGGCCAATGAGAGAGCATCAATCCCACACCTGCTCTATAGCTAAAGCTATCATCGGAGGCACTGACTGACCACCAGTTCCACTTTCTGGGCTCCAGAATTCTTGTAATGACACAGCTTTACTTTCACTTCAGTTTTTTTAGCTTAAGTAGGAAACACAAACCTAAACTGAAAAATAAATACTGTCCCATACTTTTCTACACATCTGCATTCCCAAAGGACTGGTTTAGAGATTTCTGAATTGTTTTAAAAAATTTTTAGACTGAAGAATTTATTGAATAACTTGTCATCTTATTGTAATGGAAGGCCAAACTTCATTAACTTCCATGAGAAATAATAAAAAAGCATATATATATATGCACATATATATAGTACTTTAATGTTTACAAAATATTTTATAAATATTATTTAATTTGATTCTTCATTTTATCTTCATTTTATTGTCTTCATTTTATAGATGAGGAAACTGAGGCAAATGGTGGTATAGTGACTTGTCCAGGGTTAAAAAGTTATTAAGTGCCTGAGTCAATATTTTGAACTTGTGTCTTCCTGACTTCAGACTCAGCGTCTGATCACTGTGCCATCTATCTACCACTTAACAACTAATCAAATCTTTAAAACATAATTTAATTATTATAAGTCAGCATTTATAAGTGGAAGCAGATACAGGTTAAGCATGTCACTTATACCCTATCATCAGGTTTGTAGAAATAAATGCATCAACCTAATTTCCATGCTCTAAGATTATTAAAGTGTTACTCTCATGTTAGAAACTAAAATAAAAATTTTCAAGCTCTCATTGAACAGAGGTTATTTAAAGAAAGGGTTATCAAATAGCTTCCTTTGGATTGAGGAATTGGTATTTGCCTTTCAGTTTTTTGTTTTTTTTTTTTTGGGGGGGGAGGGCCAGACCTGTGATTTCATTCTTACAGTGAGCTACCAGTGAAGAAACTTCTTCTCTTATTGCAAATAGATACCTGCAACTTACATTCTTAGGGAGATGCATTAACTCTCCCTAGACTTAATGATTTGGTTCTCTGATTTATATAAGTTGTATATTCATTCCTTTACCTCTAGGCCTCTTATCTATTCCTTTCCCCCCAAAAAACTCAAATAAGAGATCTCAAAATTACCTATTCCTTGACCAATTCTATTTTTAGTACCAATGATATTAGCTATGTTTCCAAGTTCATCAGATGCATTTGCAGATCCCTAACTCAGGATTGAGTCACTATTTGCTATGCCCTAATTTTTTTTCTTTTCTATTGTTATAGTCGAATGTAAATGACATTTGCTATTTAGGCACTCAATCAGTGTTTATTAACTGATTATTTGGTTGACTGCTTGCTGCCCCCTCTGTTTGCACAAATAATTGAAAGTTGACTATTAGTATTTCTAGGGTTCTGCTTCCTTATTAACCAGTTTAAGGTCCATTACTGTGGCTCATCCTCATTCGATTTAGTGTGAAATAGGAACCAGAGTACAAATTAATGATTCCCACACATTTTTAGCTTTCCAATGGAATGGCAGACCCTGGGAATGAAAGAATGGATGGTACTAGCCACAAGACTTTCTGAGAGCTTTTCTCTCCCTAACAAGGGAAAAGATTAGTATTCTTTTTCTTAAATTTACTCAGTTTTTTTTAAAACTCATGAATAATAGTGCAATAATTTCTGTCAGCTCTTTCTAAGGTATGTAAAATGAAATGTTATAAATCCTACTTTGTAGACAAGGACACTATGACGAAGAGACATTAAGTGAGTTGTTTGATTCTGCTCCCCTCCAACATTCTTCTGCTGATTATCTCCATTTTATCTTGTATATAGCTTTTCAGTACCCAGTTCTTTAGAGATTGTCTCCTTCATTAGATTATGAGCTCCTCAAAAATCAGCACTGTCTTTTGCCTTTGTTTGTACCTAGTACTTAGGGCAGGGCCTGGCACATAGGAAATACTTAAAAAATGTATACTGATTTAATATGTCGCACAGGGAATAAGTGACAGAGGCCTAATAAATAGTCAGATCTAACACATAAGAGTTTCATTTGCAAACAAAAGGCAATTATAGAACACCATTTTTTTCTTTAAAATTTTACCTATGAAAAAAAAAGGATAAGAAATTATTTTTCCAGTCCTTTATAGTAGGATTTGAATTAGAATATTCTAAGTCTTGCTCATATATTCTCACTATATGGTCATCTCAGTGACATTTATAGAGCAGACAAATTGGAGTTCTTTGAAACTAGACAAAGTTGGCCTTTAAAAGAAATAGCTATGTTTTTAACATATGGGAATGCAAAGGAAACCTGAGTTATGTAAGGATCACATGTTTATAACAACATTGCATTAGTTCCTACTTTAGTGTTTCAAACACAGGTTCTGGGGAGTAACTTTCTGGAGGTTTTTACTGTCTCAGATAATGAATGTTAATGGCAAAAGATGCTTTCAGGTCACTGTATCTTCAGAGTCTCCTTACAGGCTTATACATTTCTAACACTTAGCTAGGGCATCTCATATTTCGTGTAAGAGGGTCACTAGCAGAGTGTGCTATAGAGCCTTAAAGGAGCCAGATTATATATCAGATGAACCAACAAGCTTCTCTGCCCCTTTCCTTGACCAGCTTGTGTTAATTAGTTTTCCATGTGTGTAAGCTGGCAAATTCTAGTTTGAGTGTCTAAAATGACAAAAACCTGTGTTTTAATTTAGTACCATCATCAGACTGTATTCAAAAAGAATTCATTTTGACAGGGAGACATTTGTTTTAGCTCTGGTCTGTGATTTCATCTGTATGGGGAAATCCCCACACGGAAACTTCCTCCTCTCATGCAACTCAGCAACTCTATTTGTAATCTATAGTTTGAAGAATTACTTGGAGCATCAAGGGTTTAAGTAACATGATCATAAGAAGTTTGTGTTGCAGTTGGGACTTGAAGATAGCTCTTCCTTGAATTCATTTACATCATTACACAAGAGAGGGAACAAGCCTTTATTAAGCACATACTATGTGCTAGACACTCTGCTAAATGCTTTTTAATTACTGTCTCATTTGAGCCTCACAACTGCTAGTGCTATTATTATCCTAATTTTA
This sequence comes from Myrmecobius fasciatus, assembly GCA_023553655.1. Lineage (NCBI taxonomy): Eukaryota > Metazoa > Chordata > Mammalia > Dasyuromorphia > Myrmecobiidae > Myrmecobius > Myrmecobius fasciatus. The sequence continues at coordinate 97,163 of JAJPUD010007555.1, read as the reverse complement.
GAGTTGAGAAATTGAGGCAGAAAGCAAGTAATGACTCATCCAGGATTATATAACTAGTAAGCATTTGAGGTAAAATTTGAACTAAAGTCTTCCTGACTTCAGGTCCAGTGGTCTAGCCACTGTGTCACCTAACTGCTCAGCACATAGTAGGTATTTAATAAATGCTTATGGACCTATTGAATTCTGACTTCAAGGCCAGCCCTTTAATCATGACCTTATACTGCCTTTTCCTGGAGACATAAAAAAAAAAAAGAATATCTGAAGAAAATTACAGAGACATGATATCAAAATTTTTGGATAAAAATTAATTTTGTACTAGTAAAGCGTATATTTCCAGGAAAAGAGCCATTTGGGTGAAAACATGAATATCCTCAGTGCACTTAGAGAACTAATTAATGTCTTTCTAGTAGCACTTCCTTGTTAATTAAAAAATAAATGACTGCCAAAATGTATGACCCATCAAGGTTCCAAAATTACCTATTTCTATCAGTGCCATCAATGTTAACGAACACACCACACAATATGGTGACCACTGCCCATGAATATTTTTCTGGTACTTACTTGGGAATTTGTGTTCTTGGCTGAGAGCAAGTAAACGTTTCATCTCTGGGAAAAGAAAGAAAAAAGAGCACAGTTAGTACTTAATAATAATACAGGTTAAAAGGTATTACACATACATTATCATAAAGCAAATTCTACTATATTCATTTTACAAATGACAGAACTTGGGCTTGGACAAGGTTGCTTGTTCACAGTCACAGATGAAACATTAAATGTTCTGATTTCTAATCCAGTATTCTTTGGCCAGAAGAAATGTTCAATCTGATCTTTCACACAGTACAAAAATGGTATTTTATTATTAGAAATATAATAATATTAATATTATTAGAAATCATAGGATGTGGACTTGGAATAGCCATTAGGAATTATACTGGTAAATGTTTAGCAACCAGATCTATGAAAAAAATGTACTCACAGAACATTTTTAAGTTCAATCTTCATTACTAACATTTTATCTATCACTTTCTTAAGTCAAGAAATCAACAAAACATAATGCAAGTCCTGTAGTATCTGCCAGTTTTTGAGACATAAATGATCATATTAAAAATTTAATAATCATGTTTCTTAAGTCAGTAGGAGCTGTTTCCATCATGCCCCTGAATCCAACCCTGTCATTTTGCAATAAGACCCAGAGAGATTATACATAACTTTCCAAGGTCACATATAAATTTTTTGAACTTCAAAAGCAACACTTTTTACTGTATCATTTTTCTAGATATCAATGGACACACTTACCCTCTTCATCTATTAAATAGCTTGCAGCAATTCCATCAGTGTCTGTAACATCACAGGAGTAAATTCCCAAGTCATCTATTCCAAGGTCTTTAAAAGTGGTTTTAGACCTTGAATATAAATATTTGAATGGGAAAGGAAGTCACAAAAGCAGATCTTGAAAAATTAAATACAGCATATTTTCCAACTTTTAAAAAAATGTAAAATTTCATTGGAGTAGGTATACATTCGGAGAAAAACATTTATAGTCAAATTAACTCTCTTGGAAGATATATTGGGTTTTTTCAAATACTTTTAGATTTTGTGATTGAAAAATACATTGCTGACCAGATTTTACGGTTTTGGCATCTTCCAACAAAGTGCTATGGGAGATACACACATATACATATGTATATGTATATGTATATATATGTACATATGTATATATTAAAACTTTGATTTAGTTGCTTAAGATTACATAAAGAGTTGCTGGAGATTCAAGGCCAACTATTATACTATACTATGCTTCCTTGATAAGAGGATGGGGGAAAATAGTCCCTTTCTGTCTCCTGAAATATTTATCTGCATCAAAATTTGTTATATTCAACATTATTAGCATTAATGGGAGTCCTTCAAACCTCCTTTTTACAGTTGATAAGGTGCCATCTTTACAATAACTTGCATGGTATTATTACTCTGATTTTACAGAGAAGATAATGGAGTTTCAAACAAATTAAATGACATATACAGTGCCACAATTATGAAGATTCCCAAGGCCACTGTTCTTTCAACAACATCAATAAAAATACTTTGACAATACCAGTGGAAAAAATATACAGGGAAATACTTTGCAACACAAATGTGAGTTATTTTTCTAATCAGCATTCTTCAAAATTTATGTTGTCTTTGATCTCTATCTTCTTATGTTCTAAGAGACTCATCACCAGAAAATATCCAGGAAATGATGGATTTTTTCAACCATAGCAACTATGATAGGATCTACTAAGCTGCAGTTACAATAGTGAGAATTGGTGATGAATGTACCCAGGACATTGAAATGATAAAAATTTTGAGATATGAGCTTTAACTTTTTTGAAAATTGTATCATCTCATTTAAGTTTTATCCTCTCCTTCCAAAGTCATCACAATACACAGTAAGGAGGAAACCATTGTTGCTGATGAAACATTTCTTACTTATTGCCTTTGCTATCAATTTCTAATCGAGGAGAGTCTTCAACTGGTACATAATCCTTGGACCAGATGAGTTTAGAGTCTGGGGACATCTGATCACATTCAAAGTTCAGTGAAATGACTCCATCATCATCAACATTGACGACAATCTCTTTGGTTCCTATAAGATTAAAAAAAAAAAGGATCACTGATATTTTCTAGTAGAATTAGTCAAATAAGTTGTGATTTTGTGATTTTGGGTTGGTGATACCTCAGACTCTTTTACCATGTGCAATGCAACTTCTTTTCCCTAGTGAGTGGCTCATGGACTACTATCCCACCAAACTAAATTTAAGTAAATCTACTTTAAATAAACTGTATGTTTGTATTTTCAGATGACACTTCCAATAGTGGAGCTAGTGGACCATCGACACTCATATTCAGACCTCTTTGTGATCAATGCCACAGATTTACTTCTGACCAGGGAAAGGGCAGGAGGACATTAATATACTGCCGGTCTTGGGAAAGGAGTTGCATCTTTCCTGAGGACTGAAAACAAAACAGGGACCTTATTCAAGAATATCCTTCCTGATGCACAAGAGACCGATAAACAATGGTTTCTGACACCTCTAAAATAGGGATGAGATGGGATGAAGAAGGGAGGGATATTGTCTTCTTTTTAACATTTATTTTTATTTTGTAGAGATATGCAAACTAAACTGAGGAATAATCAAGGTGGTGACTAGTTTGCTTCATTATATATTTGTTCTGCATATAATTTTTAAAAATAGCTTCAATAAATGAGGTCAGCCTTCATTTTGTTCTTGATAGCTCACAATAACCTTTGTCAGTAAACATTTGGAACCTGCAGCTAAAGCTTAAAGATTTTTAAATAGCTCACTCTTTGGCACACTGTGGTCCAGGAAGTGTTAGCAGACATGTTAGCAGACACATTCAGCATGGTTGAGTCACAGAGGGAATGTATACTTTTATTCCATTGTACTCTGTGTTATGAGAAGATGGAAAGAACAATGGCAAAAGCTAGCCTAAATTCTTAATTGGCTATTTGTATACACTACAGATCAAAGCAGTGACAGCCTATGTATCCTAATCGCTCATTTGCTTAGCCATTTTGATTTGCAGGCCTAAACAAGAAGGAACTAAATCATCAGTTGGATACATACTGCTTGTTGTCCTAGGAGCTTGATTTACAGTTTTATGAGATATACTGTGTAAGACTCAGCAACTTATTTTTATTAAAGGGAAGTATCTGCTTATTCAGCAACTAAGGGAGCACCAAAACCAAAGGGATCAAAACATTCTAATTTACTTTCCTCCCTATTGATTGTATGTTTATTCTTTACTCAGTATATGGTAACTTTACCTATCTAGAACATAATCAAAGAAATAAGAAATAAGGAAAATGGCCATTGAACACTCAAGACAACACTTCATGGCTCCTAAAATCTCACCCAGAAGCTTATTATTCTTAATTTACATAACATTCTGGAAGATTTAGTCATTGGATTTCCAAGCCCACTAAAACCCAGAAACAGATAATTACACTTTGTGCTCTGTTTAAGAAGGCAGAAAAGCGTAATACTTTTTTTTAATATAAAGCTTTTTATTTACAAAACATATGAGTGATTTTTCAACATTGACCTTTACAAAAACTTTTTTTTTATCCCAAGCTTTTCCCCTCCTTCCCCCCACTCCCCACTCCTAGATGACAGGTAATCTAATACATGCTAAATAGGATAAATTATATGACAAATACAATACATGTATACATATCTATACAGTTATCTTACTGCACAAGAAACATCAGATCTAGAAAGAGAAGAAGAAAAAAACAACCTAAGAAGGAAAACAAAATGCATGGAAATATTCACAGAAAGCGTTAAAATGCTGTGTTGTGGTTCACACTCAGTTCCCACAGGCCTCTCTCTGGATGTATATGACTATCTTCATTGCTGAACAACTGGTTTGAATCACATCATTGTTGAAGAGAACCATGTCCATCAAAATTGATCATCGTATAGTCTTGTTGCTGTGTATAATGTTCTCCTGGTTCTGCTGATTTCACTCAGCATCAGTTCAAGGCATAATACATTTTAAAGATACTAACTTACATTCACAATAGTCAAAGTAAAAAACAACAACAACAACAACAACTTTGTATGTTTTAAGGAAGTAGATCAATTTTCATCTCTCCAGAACACATAGCTATTCTCTGGATACCTCCTCAACTGCCCATTTCCCTATCCCTAGCAACAAGTGCTCTCAAAATTACTTTATATTTATTTTCTTTATATTTTGTATCTATTTGTACATGAGCATTTTTGTTTTTTAATAGAACGCTAGCTGCTTGAGGACTGCTTCATTTTTGTATTGGTATCCCCAGTGCTAAGCACAGTGCTAGGCACGTGACATCCCACTAATTGGTTGGTTGGGACTAAAATGACATCATCACGTTAGAGTCAAGTCTGACTGTAGCTGATCAAAACAGTTTCAGCTCAGAATGCTCTACCAGGGGTTGGGCACAAATAGTCCGTATGAACTTTGAGGAGGATTCTCTAAAATTTCTTTTGAGCTGCTTCATAGAACACAGCACCTTCTCTGATGAGGAGGTATGCCATTCTGGGCAGTCCTATGTCGGAGTCTCCCATGTCACACCATCAATTCTCAAGTTCTTAAGAGAGACTTTCAAAGTGTCCTCCTATTGCTTTTTTCTGACTTCCATGTATGAGTTCTCCACAAAACAGTTTCTTTGGCAAGTGTACATTTGACATTCAGACAATGTGGCCAGCCCCACAGAGCTGTGCTCTCTGCAGCAGAGTTTGAATGCTTGAAGCTTTAATTCAAGAAAGGATCCCGGATTCGGGTATCTTTTGCTGCCAGATGTCTTCCTAAGATGATTCAGATGGAAGTGATTCTGGCATGTCGCAGGATATTGCCCTGATTTCACAGACATACAGCAGGGAGACCAGTACGACAGCTCTGCAGACATTCGGTTTAGGAGTCTCTCCCTTACTTTGCTTCAGTTGGTAGCCAACCTAATGCTTCTCCTTTTCTACACTTTCCTTCGGGGCCAGGTCTGGCAAAGCTTGCTTCAACCTCATTATCGATGTGTAATCCCAGGAAAACATGCGGCCAAGGTAAGTGAACTTAGCCACAGCATCCACAACTTTTCCATGTGGTATAACGGACAGTTCCATATATGGATGGTGTGGTGCTGGCTGACAAAGCATCTGTGCTTTCTTGGTGTTTAGGCCAAAATTAGCACAAGCAGCAGAGAATTAATCCGTGCTTTGTTGCATCTCAGCTTCAGAGGCTGCCTTCAGAACTCTCTAGTAAATGCTTCTTGGATGGTAGTTTAATGATTTTTTCTTTTGGAAATCTGAATATAGCTGAGATTTTACTGTATTAAAAAGCTTTGAGAACTTTGTGGGAAAATGCAGTTAAATAAACAACTGGATTTGATTATAAGTCCCAATTATCCTGTGCCTCTTCACCATAACAAAGGATTGCTTCATCAAGAACAAATAGGGAATGGTTATTAAATAAAAAAGCCATAGATAGTATTAAAAAATCAAGCAAAAATCTATTCTCATAGTAAATGTGTCTGATAGCTAGCTGTATGCAACCTTCCTCACTCATCTCTCCACCAGGAAAAGGAAAAGCTACATCATTTTGAAAAGGAGGCAAATGGGATTACTTCTAACTTTTAAAAAATTGGCTTCACCAAAAGTGTCCTAAATTTTAATCACATGTGGATAAATACAAGGAAACAATTCTAAAGATTATAGGGAAGTCTTGTGAAGAAATTAAAACCTGAATGTACAATCATGTACAATTATGGAATACTTAAAGTTGAGTGGAATGGGAAACATCTATTTCAGAGACTTAATGAGTCATGGTATGTGCTGGGTCCTGAGAGACTAGTATTTAAAAAGAAGATAAGCTTGTTTTTTTGGGTTATGCAACCATCATAGTACTTTTGAGTTGCAATGGCTGAATTATGGCTGAATATTAGCAGTGTCTCAAAATCATCCTAAATCTAACCTAAAGTTAGAAAGTTTAAATGTTGAACATAGCAAGTTTTAACAGATGAGCTCTCTGTTCCATGGGTACCAGCACTAACACCTAGCATTATAGAGTTCTCCATATTAATACTCATATCCTGCTGTTCCCTTCTTGAACTTTCATTTATTATTACAGGTCCCAATATGGTGGTAGATCATTAAAATATTTTAAAGCAATTATTGTCTTAATAATGATGAATAACTCAGGGAATTTTTTATTTTTCAAATGTGACTCTAACCAGTGTGTCACACTGCCCTTTGGAAAGGAAGGAACTGGTTTGAGAAAATGCTTTGTGAAGATAACTGGGAAAGCAACAGAGAGGGCAGGTGATGATTAATGAAAGTGGAATCATCTATTAAACTCCAAAGAAAAAGATATCACTTCAGAGATGAGGTTCAAACAAAATGGAATCAAGAATTTTACTTCTACAAAAAATATTCAAGAACTGAAAGAATAATTAATTTATTCATGAGGGATGTCTAGTGTACATTTAATGTCTTTACCATAGCAAAAGAAGAAAACCTTCATTAGATAGTACTCCTTAAGCTGAGCTTTGGCCATTTGGCATGAAAGATCCTAGGGAAACAAGTACACAATATATGGTACCCAAAATCTTTTCCAGCCTAATAGGAACTATGGGAATTTGAATTCTACAGGTAACTTTCCAAGCTTTTTATACTTGACTCTCCTACTCATACTGTAAGATCCAGTGATGCTGACGTCCTTGCTCTTCCTCACACAGGATCCTGTTGACTTTTCACTGTACTTCTCCCATGCCTGAAATATTTTCCCTTCTCATTTCTATCTTGGTTTCCCTGACAACCTTCCAGGTTCACCTCAAAACCCATCTTCATTAAGAGGTTTTCTTTAGTTCTCCCTAGCTGTTACAGCTTTCCATCTGAGATTACCTTGGATTTTATTGTTGTTGTTCAATGAGTGAGATAATATGACCCCATTTGGAGTTTTCTTGGCAAAGATACTGGAGTGGCTTGCCATTTTCTTCTCTGGCACATTACAAATGAGTAAATTGAGGCAAACAGGGATTTATTGACTCTACTTAGAGTGACACAAATAATAAGCATCTGGAGCCATATTTGAACTTATGAAGGTGAGTCTTCCTGACTCCAAGTGCTCTATTTACTGTACCACTTAGTTGCAGTAAAATTTGCATTTACTCTACATATATTTTATATATGCATAGTTATTAACATGCTGTTTTCCCATTAGAATAGGAGCTCCTTGGGGATATATACTATGATTTTGCTTTTTTTTTTTTTGGATTGCCGGTTCTTGGTAAGCCATACTTCACACTGTAAAAATTTTAATATACTGGTAGATTTTCAGAATGCATGGTAACACCAATAATATGATGAAGTATCAGTTTATAACTTAGTGATAATCATATATTTTCCCTCAAACTGGAAAGGCAAAGCAATGAATTGACATTGTGGATTGGATTTTATGTGCAGAAGTGACAAGAAACTATTTTATAGGATATTTTATCATTGTATGTTACAGTAATAATGATAAGTATTTCCTAAAAAAATTTTGAGATTATGGTTTATGCACCAGGATTAGTTGCTTAAGATGAAGTGGTACATGTGCAAGAATGTTTATGGCAGCCCTTTTTGTAGTGGCTAGAAACTGGAAACTGAATGGATGCCCATCAACTGGAGAATGGCTGAATGAATTATGGTATATGAATGTTATGGAATATTATTGTTCTGTAAGAAACGACCAGCAGGATGATTTCAGAGAGGCCTGGAGAGACTTGCATGAACTGATGCTGAGCGAAATGAGCAGAACCAGGAGATCAATATACACGGCAACAACAATACTATATGATGATCAATTCTGATGGACATGGCTCTCTTCAACAATGAAATGTTTCAAACCAGTTCCAATTGTTCAGTGAAGAAAGCCATATACACCCAGAGAGAGGGATATGAAACGTGGACCACAACATATCATTTCCGTGATCTCTATCGATGTTTGCATTGGGTTTCCTTTCTCAGATATTTTTTGTTCATGTAGATATGATTGTTCTTGCACAGCAACATAAGTATGGAAATATGTATACATCTACTCCACTTGTCAAGTATTTTAATATAATTAACATGTAGTGGACTTTCTGCCATCTAGGGGAGGGGAGGGGACTAGGGGGAAAATTTGTAATCGAAAGCTTTGTAAGGATCAATGTTGAGGAACTACCCATACATATGTTATGCAAATAAAAAGCTTTAATTGAAAAAAAAAAAGATGAGGTGGTAGAGAAATTCTACAAAGTACTTGATATCAAGCATACACTCTGATTTTTGGTGACTTTAGTGCAAAAATAGGAAGAGGTGAGAATAGAAAAAAATAGGGAAACTAATTCAAAGAAGGAATGAGAGAGGCCAAAGGCTTGCAGATTACACAAAAACATCATCAGCATCAGCATCGTTGAAAGCATTTGTATACTGCTTTAAGGTTGGTGAAGAGCTTTACAAATATTATCTTATTTTATCCTCACAAATTTGATAGATGAAAAAACTGAGTCAGACAGCAATTAAATGACTTTGCCGGTGTCACAGAGCTAGTAAAGTATCTGAGGCTGAATTTGGGTCTTCTTAATGCCAGGTCCAGTCATTATGTGCCCCAGTTATACATCATGAACATATTCTTTAAAAAAAAAGTATTAGGTACTGGACATGAGAAGCTTTAAACAAAAGAGATTTGATTTAACTGATAGGAAAAAACTTTGTTTTGATATGAGTCTTATTCCTTAGACAGAAGTCTGTTTATTGTTAGTCTTGTGAGAGCTAAGATCAAAAAAGTAGAAAACAAGAGAATAATGAGGAAAAAAAAGATATAGGGTAAAATTAAAATGGTTTAACTCTGAATTAAACAAATAATTGAAAATTTAAAATAAAAAACAGACAGCAGAAATGACATTGACAGAGATGAAAATAATTCCACCCCAAAGTTTAGACAGAGTAAATTAATTGCAGAAGCCCCCAAAGTATTAAACAACTGAAATACTTTAACACAGACAGAAAATTGCCAAAGGCAGCAGTGGGATAGAATATAAATTCATTTGTAAAATCTTACAAAGAAGGAACTAAGCACATTCACAAGGACATTCAAGGATGAAAATAAAGACTAAAAGTTGAAGAAAATGAGAAAGATTTGTAAAGCCCCTCCCTAAACCATTATTTTAAGAAATTCTTTTTTTCATTAGAGATAGTGTAGAGCCATTACATTTGGACTCTAATATCACAATCTCAAAGATGCTTGTAGAGGAGATTAAAATGGCACAAAAAAGAAATAGAAATAGGAAAAGCAGCTGGATTGGACCAAATGAATATAGAGGAGAGATCCATGTCAGAAATGATACAAGTTGTGGGGGAACTGAGGAATAGATACAAAAGGGAGGATACCAAAGGTATGAAAATAATTTCATATCTCTTTAATAGTAAAAAAGATGACCAAGAGAATTTCTACAACTACTATGTGTTCATTCCTTTGCTGATTAAAAAAAATCTTTGTAAAACATCTATATATAATTCAAGGGCATCATCTATGACATTATTAGGAGGGAACAAGTAAATTGTGCCAAATGATATTCAGCAGTGGATTATATCTTTATTATCTCATAATTAACCAAAACAGGTAGAACTAAAATAGGACACTGTGATTATTGTTTGCTGATTTTAAAAAAAAGCATTTGATTTGATAACCCAAACTGACTTTTACAACAAGAGGTCACCCATCATGGGCAGCCAGATGGCACAATGGATAAAATAATGCACGTGGAAGACCTGAGTTTAAATCTGACCTCAGACACTTACTGTGTGATCCTGGGCAAGCCACTTAACCTTCTTTGCCTCAGTTTTCTCATCTCTAAAATAAACTGGGGAAAGAAATGGCAAAATTATCCAGTATTTTTGCCAAGAAAACCCCAAATGGGGTTCTGAAGAGTTGGACATGACTAAACAACAAGACGTCTCCCATCATGTAATAAGATCATAAAGATTCCTTGGAAGATAATATCAGCAGAAATGCTTCTGTTCAATGATCCTGTGACAATAAATATTAGGTGAGGAATAAAATAGGGACATGGATGATGTTCCAGTAAAGGAGATGGAAAAGTAGGAGTGGTCAGATAGATACAAGGAGAATAGAAATAATCAGTAATGTCAAATGTTAGAAAATTCAAGAAGAATGAAGACTGAGAAAAGGCCTCTGAAGTTGACTAATTAAGAGAGGTTATTGGCTAACTTTGGAGAGAGCAGTTTCAGTTGAGTGACCATTTTAGAAGACAGATTACAAGGCACTGAAAAGTAAATGAGAGGGCCAGGTAGATGGTGTCATGAATAGCCATGGAGTCAGGAGGAATGACTTCAAATCTGATCTCAGCCACTTGACATTAGTTGTGTGACCATGGATAAGTCACTTAACCCCGATTGGCTCATAAAAAGAAAAAAAGAAAAGTAAATGAGACAGGGGAAGGTTTGCTTTTATAGGTAGGAAACATAAAGGATGAAACTCTGAAGTGTTGGAAAATCAAAAGAAGAGGGGTTTTAGGATAAAAGAAATGTGAATATATTTGTAGGCAGCACAATATCTAACAGCATGTACTTAAGGATATATTGAACAGTAGTAAGAGAGGAAATCATGAGCATCAAAGGGAAAGGAAACATAACCTAAGAAGAAAATAGGATCAAGGATTTGAATAAGAAGGTTGGTCCTAGTGACCTATTGACCTAGCCACCTCTTCATTAGACTAGACTAACAAAAGAGAGAATGGGGGATGATAAAATGTAGAATATGCTGAATATAAGATATTGAAATATAGAGTATAGGAGAAAAGGAAATTTGTTTTGTCATTAGAATAAACCATCTATTTTCTCAATAAAGTATAAGGCAGGTCCTCTGTTTTTAGGGTAAGAAGAGACATCTTAAGGGAAGATTTGAAGAGAGAAGATGATGTTTGGAATAGTCTCTGTGAAGAATACTATAGGGAATAAATTAGGGGAGAGTAAAAGGATTACCCTGTGGTACTGAGAGCCCAACTTTACTGTGTACTCAGTCAGTCAAAGTTGTTTAGCTTTATCAGTTCAGCAGCATGTGAATCAGAGTGGAGGAGGTAGATGGTAGGTTGGGATTTGGCAAGGGACAAGCCTCAAACCAGACATGTTTGGGTTTGTGAGCCATAATTATGACCTAATGGGGCAAACTCATCCAACTAAAATTTTTACTCTTTCTTTTGACAATATAAAATGTCCTCTTAAATCAGTTTTTTTTTCACATACTTATTGACAGACTATTGAATGACAGATCAGGGGAATTCTTTTATTAATCTGAAGAGATGCAGGGTGATTAAGTCTTTGTTTGGAACTTTTGATTGTATCCTATTTAGAGCATGGAGATGCTCCCCTAGAAGAGGTCTAAATGCTTATGGATGAATTGACTGATTCTGCTGCCTTTGGTACAGAATTTGATGTGTATATGGAGCTGTCCCTTTATCCTGGCCTATAAAAGTGTCAGAGAATAAGAGATTCAGGTCTCTTTTCCCTTTCTGGTTATTTTCATGTTCCTGATGATAAGGGTAAGGATATGATAGCTGTTTTGTGATAGAAGCACATGAGAGATGCATATGCTCTGCTCAAACCATCAGAGTGAAGAATTCACAGACTCCATATTCCTATAAGGTAGCAGCTTTGGAGTCCAAGCAGCTGTAGAAAGGGGAACCACATAGCCAATTGATGAGTTCCTGAATTCTAGCTTTATGAAGCAAGCTTCAGAGTTCCTTATTTTAATCATCTGAGATAAAGGAGTGTTGAGTGCCAGTCTCTTAGAGAATATTATATGGCCTGTGAGGTTATAGAAATATAAGGGGAATGTAAACTGTGAGCAAAAGACCTAGATTTTGTTATCCATTATTATTATAAGTTATTTGGACAGAAGAGAATTGTGTGCTTCCTCTCCAAAGGGAGTTTGAGTCCTTTATGATAATGCCATAAAAATGTTTGGGTTCCTGGGATTTAAATTAGGACTTTCCAGAATGTCTGAGGGTTGCCTATATAGCAAGTCCTGCATTCTTTTCAGAAAATTCAAATCACAAAGTATACATGGATGCCAGAATGTCTCAGAGATTATATATAAGCAACTCAAAGCTTTGTTTCCTTTTTCACATAATACTTCAAACTATAAGGTGATGCTATGAATTTAGAGCACCTTAAGACCCTTAGATCGGATCAGAGAGATAAGGAATTGTATTGACGTGGGCTTCTGTAGATCTTTTTATGTGGATCTACATTTTTTTTGTGAGGTGAAATAAAGGTTGTTTTATGCCTGATAAATACTACAAATTGTGACTCTGCACACTTGCATGAAAAAGTTACCTACAAGTAAGAAAATTCAAACATGAACCAGAGAGAGAGAATGATCTGGAGGGCTGTGCTAGAGAATGATCCTAGTCCACATAAAACAAAGAAACAAAAACTAGAGCATGGGGTGCTGGTCCTTGGGTTATAACCATTTTTAATGTATGGTTGTTTCAGCTGATTCAATGCTGTCAATAAGTTTTTGCTTCTATTTCATATTCTATAATCCTATTTCTCACTATTTTTAGTCCTTTATGGTGATTTTAAAAGCAAAATAATAATGTGGCTTTTTAAAAAATTAATCATAAAGAAAGTAAACCATCTGTTTTGTGTAAAGGAATTATGCTTAGCAACTGCATAAAAATTGTAACAGACACTAATATTGCATTTCCACTTTAATTTTTATGAACTCAATAGTAAAGGATTGAATTGGAAACTGACATCTTTTGTCCTTATCTCTTTACCTCAAAAATGGATTTAAGAAAGAAAGAATTCTGAATATGATATATGTTTAAATTGAATTGCTGGGCAGCATAGCTAAAGAACTATCCTTAAAGAGAGGAAGACCCAGTGTCAAGTCTCCCTGCTATATGCTGACTGACATATGCAAGACATTTATCTCTCAGCTCTAGGCAAGGCACTAAGAGTGTAAAGTTCAGACAAGATGGCAGACTGGCACTGGCAGAAAAAGCATCCTCTTCCTCATACCAGCGGAGTTCCAGGTCTCTACTCCTTAAAACTAAATTAGCTTTCATGTATATTTGTGATTTTTATAAAGAATCCTCTAATTTTGGCCAACAGGACTATTGCTTCCTCCAGATTTTAGATTAGCATTTGCCTTTTCACATCTATAGAACTTTGAGGAAGAAAATCTTAATTCTAAAAACAAAAATCCAAAGGTATATAACACATGTGTATATATATATGTACTATATATAATATATACATGTTTTTGTGTGTAAATATGCATATTTGTATTTATATGTGCAAGTGAGTGTATAAAGGATGAGAGGAAGCAGCTTGGTGGCTGATGCTGAGGAAATGGTGCCCAGTAGAAATGGCATCCGAAAGTAGGGTATGTCCATATGGAAGAACACTTCCCACAATGTGGGAGAGATCAAAACTTTGGCTGCTCCACTCTCCAGCAAGTAATGTTATAAATAACCTGTAGGATGGTTCTCTCCTTGATGATTACATCCTCATGATGACTAACCTTGTTTGCTTATTCCTGGCTTATTCTCTTATTGCTTGGAACAATAACACCATGGTTACTGTGCTGGGGTACTCGCCCATCAACTGACTTGTTTCCCCACACACACACACACACACACATATACATACATGATACAATATCCATGTCTATATGTGTGTATGCAGCTTATATAATGGCTTGGCCCCCTTTCTCTAATGTACATGATTTTTAATGTCCAGTCTAGGCTAAAAGGACTTCTAGGCAAGGTTTGCTGGATGGGGATGCAATCCTTTAGGAAATTCTGTGGGTCTATTTCTAGTAAAAGGTGAAGTAAATCAGTTTGTTTAGAAAGTTTGGAAACTGAACTCATGAGTACACTTGAGTTTGGTGCTGGTACAATGTCTGGCTCATAGTAGGAGCTTAGTAAATGCTTATTGATTGATTCATTGGTCCCTGAAATCAGCATCTGACACATTGAGTCTCAGAAGCTATCCTGGAATGTCTGAATTTCATTGTAACAACCAGAGACTGAGTTTCCCTACCCTAACCCCTCCCATATAGATGCTACTTCTGATAACTATCATTAAGGAATACATATTAAGCTGCAGAAAGAATACTGAATAGAGCTCCAGGCCTGGAGTCAGAAAAACTCATCTTCCTGAGTTCAGATCCAGCTAACAATACTTAGTAGTGTGTGACCCTGGACAAGTCACTTAACCCTGCTTACCTCAATTTCCTCATCTGTAAAATGAGCTGGAGAAGAAAATGACAAATCACTCCAGTATTTTTGCCAAGAAAACCAAATGATATTACTAAGAGTTGGACACCATTAAAATGATTGAACAATAACAAAAGCTTGAGGGCAAGTTCCTTGTAATGAAGTGGCTCCAGGAAGGGCTTGATTAGGTAATTTCAAAGTTGAGGCAATCCAAACCTTGCCAAGGAGCCCATTGGTGGTTGCTCCACTAAAAGCAAAATTGCTACAATGAGGAAGTCACTTGGGTCATCTTTAGACTATAAGCCATGCAATGGGGCTGTATCGTCAGCCAGTCCTGAGGATTTCTCTTGCTGAATAAGTAAATGAAAATGCATTTAGTAAACACTATGCTGAGCACTATGCTGGGGGTACAAATAGAAAACGTGAGCCTTGCTTTCACATGCTCTATTTAAAGGAGATAAATGTTAAGTTGGATAGGAAAATTTAATCCATATCCAGAGGGCAATCTATGGAGAGTGAATGAGGATTGAAGCATACTATTTTCACCTTTAAAATTTTTTTTCTCATTTTTTTCTTTTGTTCTGATTTTTCTTTCACAACACGACAAATATGGAAGTATGTTTAAAATGATTGTACATGTGTAACCTGTATCAGATTGCTCCCTCTCTTGGGCAGGAGAGAAGTAAGGGAAGGAAGGAGAAAAAATTTAGAACTCAAAATCTTACAAAAATGAATGTTGAAAACTATCTTTACATTTAATTGGAAAAAATACTATTGAGAAAAAGATAAATGCAAGATATAGATATTGTTAACATGTGGTTTTCTCAGTCAATATATGGCTGCAGGGATCTTTATATAGAGTTTAGTGGCCTTCTTTCTATCTGATACCATTGCTCTAGTTAATTCTAAGAGTTGCTTCTAAAATTTTACTTCTCTTAAGTTGTAGAGATTGTGCCAACTTGCAATGGTGGAGGGAGCTTTTTTACCCAGAAATTCCTTATACAATATCTGTGAAATCACTGGTCTAATTCCTAAATGTGATAAAACAGTTCATTTCTAAGAACCCCTCTTGGTCTCTTTCTTGGTAAGAAGGGCATTATGTTGTATATAAGCTCTGCAATTTATATCTCAAGGATTGATAAATTTGTGTTCAGTCATTTTTCAGGTGTATTCAAAACTCCATTTGGGGTTTTCTTGGCAAAGATACTGGAGTAGTTTGCCATGTCCTTCTCCAGTTCATTTTACAGATGAGGAAACTGAGGCAAACAGTGTTAAGTGACTTCCCCATGGTCACACAGCTAATAAGTGTATGAGGCCAGATTTAAATTCAGGAAAATGAATTTTTCTGACTCCACGTGTGGCATTTTATCCACTGAACCATTAGGTGCCCCAAACTTGTACCATGCTTTAAATTACACACCGATTCAATGGAATAACCTGAATGATGATTGATTAGCTGTGTGTTGTTGTTGTTTATTGTATAATTTTTTATACTACGTTTGGATGGGTGAACTATCTACTATGCTTCCAAAATGTTTAGTTAGAAGGGGCAGGGGGAGACTATTTAGGGTTGTATTTTCCATTCTACAATACTCAGTCTAAGAAAAATGACAGCCAAAAAAAAAAAAAAAAACCCAAGAAAGAAATAAAAACTATGATTATAGACTATTTAGAGGAAAAAGAAAAGCTTGATTTTTCAAGTCCTGAAGAGCTTCAAATGGCAAGAAAACACCCTTCTAATTGTCAAGTATTTTATCTGGCACAATCTGACCATATGTGCACTATAACAAATCCATTTCTTTCATAGAATACCCAAAAAAAAGGGAGAGATGTCTTTCCAGACTCTCTGAAGCATTACAATGACCTGCAGAATGAATAGTCTCAGCTCCTAGGTCATTCATTGAGAGCAGCTGTTTGGAAAACTCAGCAGCTGCAAGTACTTAAACCCAGCTTTTATGTATGGACTGGGCTGCCTATCTGGACAGTCAGAGTTTGCTCTGTGATTGGGCAGGAATTTTGTGTGTCTTTGTGACCAGTCGGAGTAGAGAGCCTTCTGTGATGACAACAGCTGCTCTAGGGACCCCAAAAGGACCCCGGACTTTCCTTCATAGAGATACAAACCCAGCATTGGGGCCTGTGACATAGCCTCTCCAGCATGGTTTGCACCTGCCCAGGGCAGCTTTTATTCATCCATTTACTGGCTTACAATCAGACTTGTTAATTATTCAGAATGCTTTCAGTGCAACTAATAGTCATTATGGCAAGCACACTAGGTTTTAAGTTCCCAATTATTTCACACAAAGGTAGGAAAAACTGAAAGGGCACATCACAAACCTGGACGGGTTTCTGCCACGATGGGACCAGCAATATCAGAAGGTTTCCCAACCCCCGCCTGATTTAAGGCTCGGACACGAAATACATAACTGACACCTTCCTTGAGGTTTTGGACCTGGAAAAAAGCAAGAAGAGAAGCAATATAAAATTTCATGTCATTTTAAATAACATTTTCTCCACCTCTAAGTAGTGATTCCAAGTCATTTGATTGTTGATGTCTAATAGTAGAACACTAAATTCCTACTCCCTTCATTTCCCCCAGACACAGTCTCCACACACAGTCTCCAGATCATAGACAAAAGGAAATTGTACTTGGAGTCATGAAAGTCTGTGCTTAAATCTGGACTCAGACACTTTCTAGTTGTTTGGCCTTGGGCAAGTCATGTAACCCCTCCCCACCTCAGTTTCCTCATCTGTAAAATGGGGATAATGATAGCAACTACCTTCTAGGCTTCTTGTGAAGACACAATGAGATAATACTTGTAAAGTGTACTGTAAACCTCAAAGTTCTATATAAATGCAAGCTATATGATTGAACAAAGTCACACAAGTAATGTCACAGAAATGTAATAAAAATGCATTTAGTAAACACTATATGCTGAGCACTATGCTGGGGGTACAAATAGAAAATGTGAGCCTTGCTTTCACATGCTCTATTTGGAGGAGAAAAACATTCAGCTGGATGGGAAAATTTAATCCACATCCAGAGGGAGACCTTTGGAGACTGAATGAGAATCAAAGCATACTATTTTCACCTTTAAAAAATGTTTTTTCTCATTTTTAAAAACTTTGTTCTGATTTTTCTTTCACAACATGGCAAATATGGAAATATGTTTAAAATGATTGCATATGTATAACCTGTATCAGATTGCTTGCTCTCTTGGGGAGGGGAGAGGTAAGGGAAGGAGGGAGAAAAAAATTTAGAACTCAAAATCTTACAAAAATGAATGCTGAAAACTATCTTTACATGTAATTGGAAAAAATAAAATACTATAGAGAAAAAATAAATGTAGGATATAGATGTTGTTAACATGTGGCTTTCTTTTTTTTTTTTTTTTTTTTGCTGAGGCAATTGGGGTTAAGTGACTTGCCCAGGGTCACACAGCTAGGGAATGTTAAGTGTCTGAGACCAGATTTGAACTCAGGTCCTCCTGACTTCAGGGCTGGTGCTCTATCCACTGTGCCACCTAGCTGCCCCAACATGTGGCTTTCTAAGTCAATATATGGAAGCAGGGATCTTTATTGTTTATCTGATACCATTACTCTAGGTAATTCCAAGAGTTACTTCTAAAAGTTTACTTCTCTTAAGTTGCAGAGAATGTGTTAACTTGCAATGGTGGAGGGAACTTTTTTACCCGGAAATTCCTTATACAGTACCAGTGAAACCACAGGTCTAATTCCTAACTGTGATAAGATGCCCTTATTTTAAGGCAGTGATCTGTCCACAGTTGCTTCTTGCTTCCTTGTCAATCAAGGAGCAGCAGCAACAACAATGAGCAAATATCTGCTTCCTCCTTCCTGAGTCATGAAGCCAAGATACCATGTGGTTAGAGTAGCATTAATACTAAGTTTTCTTTGGGTTTTTGGAATAATAAGTGATTTATTAATAAACTAATCTCAGCCAGCAAGGGAAAATTCAAAATATAAGACTCAACATTCCCATTGATCTACAAATTGTTGAATTAAAACCACATGCTTTCATGTTGATTCTTCAAAACGAATACAATTTTCCCTCCTTTAATTCACAAGGAGAATTTTTCAGGCAGCAGCATGAAAAAGGGAAGAAGAGAGGATGATTCATTAGGAGGCTACAAAACTAATGCAGACAGGTGGGAGTGATGAGGGCTTCAGTGTCCACCTGATAAAAATTAATCCTGAGGCAGGCAGGGAGAAGGCACTGATAGACATCCATTTAGCTCCATGGTCTCATTCTTTGGAGAGGTGTCCAGTCTGAAATCCAAGTTATAGCAAACTCCTGAGACCCATCCTCTGTAGAGAGAAGTCTTGCACAGTCTCACCTTGCCAAGCCCTGTCAGGAATCCCAGTCATATCCTTGAGGTTAAATTTTCCCTATAAAATCTACCTATGGGCCATCCCATGGCTGCTGCCTTCCTTTGGGTAAGTCTGCCACAATATTCTGCCTCCTGGTGTCTTTTCCTTCCCCTTTCCCCATGTCCACATGGTATCTCCCCTAACTCCATCATGCTTCCCAACCCCACTTCCCCTCCTTACAGCTAACTAGCTCTTTAGGATGCTAAATCCCTTTCAGGATTTCACCTGCCAGCTAAGGCCATACCCCAACCTCAGGGGTGCTCCCTTCCTACTGCGTAATGGTGAGTTCCACTGAGGAACTTGGCTTTTATATACTCTCCTCCTCTATTTCATTTCCATCTTTCCCAGGGTTTATTGTATCCCTTCATTTTGTACTTTTGCCAAAGAGAACAGCCATTGTGGATTCTTCAGGAGACTGAAACCCACCTTTTGGTGCCTGCCATTAGCTGGTGTCTACATCACCACATCATTTTAGTGTTTGAACCACATCAGCAATGAGGGGCCATTGTGGGTGGGAGCAGTGAGAGCCAAGGGGAAACTTGGAGCATGAAGACAGTGAAATTAATGAGACTTTTAACTGATTAAAAATGAAAGGTGAGGAGGAAAAAAGTGCAAGGAACCCCAGATTTTTCAATTGCATGAATGATGGGGCCACAGAAATAAACGTCATCTTGTGTAGAAAGGCAAGTTTTTAGGGGAAGGGAAACAATAGGCTTGGTTTGGGATATGTTAAGTTTGAGTTGACAGACATATAGCTAGAGATCACAAAGTTATGAATGTACAGCTGGAAGGGACCTAAAATGTCCCTTCTAGGTGAAATGAGGTGGTGTGATAGAGTGCTTAGAATGGAGTCTCAAATAATTACTAGCTGTGTGATCCTGGACAAGTCACTTAACCCCATTACTACAGTCCCTCATCTGTAAAACCAGCTGGAGAAAACCTAATGAGTTGCCAAGAAAACCCCAAAAATGGAGTGATGAAAAACAGAAAACTACTGAAAATGACTTAACAACCAATGAAGCACTTGAAAGTTTGCAAAGTACTTTTTTTTTTTTTTTTCTGGCAAGGCAATGAATGGGATTAAGTGACTTGCCCATAGACACACAGCTAGCAAGTTGTCAAGTGTCTTGAAGTCATACTTGAGCTCAGGTCCTCCTGATTCCAGGGTCATTGCTCTGTCTACTGTGCCACCTGGCTGCCCCTGCAAAGCATTTTAAATATATTATCTCTTTTGGTACAAACAACAACCCTGTATCATAGGTACATTAATATTATTTCCATTTTACTGATGAGGAAATTGAGGCTGAGAGGCTAAGGATCACATAGCTAGTAAGAAGGTGAGACTGCAATTGAATTGAAATTTTCCAATGACTCCAGGAGCTGCACTTTGCCCACCAGGTTCCCCTACTCCATTCCCCAGCTGCCTGAAAGACTGTGATAGCTTGAGGCTAAGAGACTGGCCAGAATGGGGTGGATGTGTAATAAATGTTGCAGAAAGGCTGAAGACCAGAAAAAGATCTTCAGACCAGATAATTAGGTGGTCATCCGTCACCTCTCAGAAGGCAATTTCAATAGAGGGATATTAGTTTCAGCAGAAAGAATATTGCTAGGGGCTGAGAGGACAAAGGATGGGTGAGGAAATGAAAGCACTGGACACAGATAAATTGTTCAAAGGACTTAATAAAGAGGAGAAGAATTATGAGCTGGTGAGTAGGTGAGTCAAGGGAAAACTTGGAGACTGAGGAAACTAGATCAGGTTTGTGGCAAATGTTAAAGAACTAGAGTAAGAGGCTGAAAATCCACAAGAGTTGTATAACCTATATCATACTATTTACTGTCTCAAGAGGAAGGAAGTCAGCAAAGTCAAAGTCAGCTGGGGGATTTATCTTTATGAAGAATAGGCTGCCTCTTCTTTTGTGGCCATAGGGGAATGATCGTGAAGAGCTGATTTTATCATCATAGAGAGTTAATGATGATACTGAAGATTGGAAGAGAGAACTGGACACTGTGAAGTTAGAGAGAAATTTGTAATAAATTAATAGCTAAAGAAATAAATGAGATTGGGCTTTTGGATTAGGTATAAAAGATTGATGCTCATAAAAATAATTTTTTCCATGTCTAGTATTTTTTCTTATGTGTTTTATCTTTTTTCCAATTACATGTTAAAATATTTTTAAACCTTAAAAATTTTTTTGAGTTCTAAATTCTATTCCTCTCTTTCTTCCCTCCCTTGTGGTCTGCCATTTCAAGTATTTCATAAGCCTCAAAGCTAGTGATTCTGACCTTTTGTCACCCTGAACTTGCTTAAGTCTCATTCTTGGGTAATCATAACCTTCTGATTTCTTTGCCCCTGCTGTTCTTGGGTTATCAAGAATTACTAGAGAAAGTGGATAGAATACTAAGCCTGGAATTAAGAAGAGCTGAATTCAGATCTGGCTTTAGCTGTGTGATTGTATGCAAGTCATGTAAAATATTCTCATATTAGTCATTTTGTACCAGAAGCATGTCGGTAGTATTTTAAGTCAAGACATTTTCCTTACAACATCCCTATAAGATAGGTAATGAAATTATTCTCATCTCTATTTAACAGAGAAGAAAATGGAGGAAAAGAGAAATTGAGCAACTGAACTAGCTGCTTAACCAGAAGCTAATTTTTGGAAGGCTCAATCTTTTTAGTAAAGTAGGAGAGTAGGTCATCTGTTCCATATATGAGGAATAGAGCTTGAATAGGAGGGGAAAGTTTGGAGCAGGAGCTTTATCAACCAATTGAAAGGTAGGATTGTTAGCTAACATATAGCACCTACTATGTGCCAGGCACTATGCTGTCTAATTTTACATCTGTTATATTATTTGATCCTCACAACAACTCTGAGATAAATGCTATTATTATCCCCATTTTAGTTAAGGAAACTGAAACAGACAGAGGTTAAAATGACTTGAATTGGCAGACCACAAAGTTGAGGCTGGATATGCAAGCAAGTGAAATCAGAGTGGAGGTGACAGGCTGCAAGACTGGCAACATTCAGTGGTTCTGAGCAGGCTGGAGAGATGGAAGATATGAAGTTGGGATGGAAGAGTGAGGTTTAAAAATTCAAGATTTTAGAGATTGGTGCAATAAAAGTCTAATGTGCCAGTGTGGGGTTGAAGCAGTGTAGAAGAGATCAATGGAATGGAGGAGGCTGAGGAATTGGGTAGTTAGTTGTTGAGGAGATTTTTGACAGATGTGAGTCCCCAGAGAACATGAATTATTTGCTTGGGGAACAATGAATGGGCCAGTGTGGTTGAAGAAAAGGGTTTGTATATAGGGACATTGTAGTTGAGAGGTTCTGAGGGGTACTTATGGACCAAATCATGTAATACTTTGAATTGCAGATTCAAAGTTTTGAAAAATATACTATAAGCAATGGGGAGCCATTGAAAACTTCTGAGCAGAGGAATGACGAGGATGGACTGATACTTTAGGAAAGCAATTCAAGCAGTAGCACAGAGCGGACTAGTTGTGGAGTTAGGAAAGCCCAAGATCAAAATCTACCTCTAATATTTATTAGCTGAGTGATGGTGGGCAAGCCATTTAGCAATAACAAGTGGCATTTATTTACTACTTTATATTTTGCAAAGGGAGTGTTTTATTTATACTGTCTCTTTAGAATTTGTCAACAGCTCTGTGAAATGGTAGCTATAATTATTCCTACTTTATAGATGAAGAAACAGGTTCAGAAAGATTAACTGACTTGCCCATGGCTATCCAGCTCTCTACTTCCTTCCCTCCATTCTTTTCTTCCTTCCTCTCCCTCTGTCCACATAGGTTATCCTTCCCTGAGGGTGCTTTGTCCAAAGGAATATAAATTTTGATCACTAAAACCTCACAAGATATCTCCAGGTTTGCAGGGTAAATTTGCCTCTCATTGATTGACTAAATGGCAGATATCAATAGGGCCCAGGCTACCACTTGGTCATTGTTTGAACCCTGATTGGCTCACAGTGATTGTAAATAGTACTTGTTTTTGTTTGGGCCAGAAATCCCGAGGGTGTTCCCCTCCCAGATTTTTTTTAGGACTGGGTAAAAGAAGCCATTCTCTGTCTCATTTCTTACCTAGCCTTAATCACTGATTGGATGTTGCCTCAGTCAAACTGAGACTTGTTTAAACTTTAGTTTACAAAGACCAAGGTCTCCCACTGCTTCCAGGGCCATTTCCAGTCATTCTGACCTATATCTGGCCACTGGACCCACATGGTTCTGGAGGGGAAAGTGAGGCAGATGACCTTGCACAGCCCTCCCTCCCTCCCTCAAATCCAGTTCACTTGCATGTCAGGGCATCTCCTCCCTGATGTTGTGGTCCTCTTTCAGAACGAAGGACAAACAAAAACAATAAGCCAGAGGTAGGTTTTGATCTCACTTCTCTCTCACTCTAGGCCCACAAATCTATCTTTGTGCCAGATTGTCTCTTAGTTTCTATGAGCCTCAGTTTTGTCATCTGGAAAATGGAAATAATAACACTTGATCTTTGTGAGGATCAAATGAAATAATGTATATAAAGACATTTTACCAACTTAAAAAAACACAAAAGAAATGTGGTTTCTTGTTATCTCCTAAGTCACAGAAGGGTTATGAGTGATGAAATCACAGGCCTTCCTTGCATTTGCTTATTCCAGCTGTAGTAAATAAAAATCAGAAAGGAGACAGAGAGAAGAGAAGAAAGGAAACCAATTAGGATACAATGACAGGGCATTATGTGATGAGAGCTGGACTAAGGTGACAGTAAAAATGAAAAAAAAAGGAATAAATGCAGAGTATATGAAAAAATGAAGAACTTATTAATTTTGGTGACAAACTCATGAAATTTGGTGACTAGACAGATGTAGAAGAAGAGGGAGAGAAGAATCAAGGATGACTGAAATCTGGAGGTGGGGTGACAAGGGGAAGGATAATACCATTATCTGAAATGGGGTACATTTGTGGAAAGCTGATATAAGAATAACAATCTAACAACAACAACTGGCATTTAAGATCTGCAACATGATTTA
This sequence comes from Myrmecobius fasciatus, assembly GCA_023553655.1. NCBI lineage: Eukaryota > Metazoa > Chordata > Mammalia > Dasyuromorphia > Myrmecobiidae > Myrmecobius > Myrmecobius fasciatus. The sequence continues at coordinate 72,946 of JAJPUD010007555.1, read as the reverse complement.
TAAATATTATCTTACTTGATCCTAACAACAACCCTGTGAAGTAAGTGCTATTTATTATTATCTCCATTTCAGAGACATGGAAATAGAGGCATTTTGAAGTTGTGCCTAATGTCATAATGTCTGACGGTAGATTAGAATTCAGGTCTCCAGGTCCAGCACTCTACTCATTCAGCTTGTTTGTTGTCTAGAACACATGCAAGACCAGTTCTAACACTTTACTCCCAACATTTGGTATTGACTGTTGTTGCTTTTAGCCCGCTTGGCTAGATTTTTGCTATATGATCCAGGAAGTGCATATACAAGTAAATATATATACAGCTTTGCATTTAGTCATGGAATAACAGACACACCCTTTTATATTGGAACTCAATAGAGAGTAAATAACTTCTTCATTCTATAAATAGACCCTATTTTCCTCCTTTGCATATTTCTCCTCCAAAATTATTTACAAAGCATTCACTTTTTTTTTTCTTAAAAAGCTTTCCCCCCGGGGCAGCTAGGTGGCACAGTGGATAGAGCACCAGCCCTGAAGTCAGGAGGACTTGAGTTCAAATCTGATCAGACACGTAACAGCTGTGTGACCCTGGGCAAGTCACTTAACCCCATTGCCTCAGCAAAAAGCAAAAAAAAAAAAAAAAAAACCTTCCCCCCCCCCAATTCAAGTACTGAATTAGAGGTTAATTTTAGCAAGGTGTTAATGTCCAGCATAAAGGGGAGTAGCTAGGAGATGCTGTGGATAGAGTGCCAGGACTGGAGTCAGGAAGATATCCTCCTGAACTCAAATTCAGCCTCAGACACTTATGAGCTGTGTGATCCCGGCTAAGTCAGGTAACCCTTATTGCCTCAGTTCCTCATCTGTAAAATAAATTGGAGAAGAGAATGGAAAACCACTCCGGGATCTTTGCCAAGAAAATCTCAAATGGGGTCACAAAGACTCAGATACAGCTGCACAACAAAGATAAGGAAAAAACATGGTACATTTATGTTTAGGGTACTTAATGATATCACAAAAATCCCTATGTTTATATTGTGCTTTAAGATTTACAGAGTATAGGGTAGCTAGGTATCACAGTGGATAGAGCACTAGCCCTGAAGTCAGGAGGACCTGAGTTCAAATCTGGTCTCAGACACTTAACATTTCGTAGCTGTGTGACCCTGGGCAAGTCACTTAACCCCAATTGCCTCAGCAAAAAATAAAAATAAAATAAAGATTTACAAAGTATAACACTCTGAGGTAAGCAGTCAGGGCATAAGTTTTCATACAGTTCCTATTATATGCCAGCACTATATTAAGCATTTTTACAAATATCTTGTTTTATCATCACAACAACCTTGCTAGGTAGGTGCTGTTATTATCCCTATTTATATTTATTTGTTGAAGAAACTGGAGCAAATGAGGTTGCGTGACTTGCCCAGGGACACACAACTAGTAAGTATCTTAGATTGCATTTGAACACGTTTTCCTGATTCCAGGCTCAGTGTTATATTTGCACTGCCACTTGGATACCCCATTTCCACAAATTGGAAATCAATACAAAAAAAAATAAAATTATAAGGAATTTGTTTTAAAAATAATTTTCTTAAAAATATCTTTTTGCTTAAGTGAAGGCTACCCTTAGCCACGCACTTAAAAGTTTTAAAAATAAAATTTCATTTTAAATTCAAGCTTAAAAAATATTATGTGACATAAACTGAATCAGTTTAGAATGGCTTTCAACCTGCCAAAATACTTGCATTTTGGTAGCATTATATAAGTTGGTAAAATGCGATAGTAATTGAATTTTCTACTTAGAAAAAATGCCAAGAAACCAGATGTATTTTACATAGAATATAACAAAACAGAAAGGGCCTAAAATATTTCTTTGAGGGGGAAAAAATAAAACAACTAGCAATCACCTGACACATCTATACCTGATACCTGAGTAATTTGTAACTGATGCAAATCTTGGAGTCAGATTTTTACAACATGATCCATGAAGTGTATATTCACATAAATATATACAGCCTTGTATTTAATCATGAAATAACAGATACACCCTTTTACACAGAAGGTCAATAGAATGTCAATAACTATGCAGTTCAACAGTTCTATAAACATACTCTATTTTTCTTCTTTTGCCTTTTTCTTCTCCATAATTGTTTGTAAGGCATTCACTTTTTTCATAAAAATTTTCCTCTTAGTAGGCAGCAGTATTTAATAAAAGCATTTCTAAATCTCTGGCTGCTTTGGAAAGACGTTTGAAAAGCTTAAGCAATTCTTGGTTAAATTTTGTTTGTTGAAAATAAACAACAGAGTTAACTGGCAGACAGTCAATAGTCTTAACTATTCTTAACCAGCAAATTAAGGGATTACTAATGTTTGTAACTCCAGCAGTAGATTCAAGGAGATGATTATTCTCTGATAAAGCATTTGCTAGAGTTCACCATTATCAGAGCATTATCATCATTTCTCCACATTACCACTATCATCATTTGATCAAACAATTAAACAACAAATATTTTAAAGTACTTCCCATTTTTCAGGGACTATGCCAAATGTGAGAATATAAAGAAATGAAAAAAAATTTTTTTCTGTCCTCAAGGAATTTATATTCTAACGGATTAAAATTTAGTAATGAAACATCTACAAAATGGGATGATCCAATAAACTAAAATTCTGCAAGAAAAAAAAAGGCCCTGTAGTGTTCAGTATAAAGGAATAACTAATTAATGAAAAATAAAATATTAAATGCAATGAATCAGGGTAGACCTCAGACAAAATTGGGAATCAGGCAAAATTTGTTTTGAGGACTCTATCTCTCTTGTCATTACCATCCTTCTTTGTCTTTTATTTTTCCTCTTCCTCCTCTCATGTAAGGTTTTCAAAGGACATAATCACAGTGTCCTCATGCTTCCTTCTTGGTACCTTTGACAACTACTCCTACTCTAGATTTTTTTCTGATTTTTCTTATTTGTTCTCATAAGCAGTTACATGTGCTGTGTCCCATTCTTCAGGGCCTTGGAAGGTGAATAGATGGCTTTAAAAGCTACACAGGAGAGTTTGGACTTGACAATAGGGAGGATTCACAAATTTTTCTCCTCAAATAGTGATGTCAAAATATTTTCTCTTTACTTTTATTTTTTATTTTATTTTTTTGCTGAGGCAATTTGGGTTAAGTGACTTGCCCAGGATCACCCAGTTAGGAAATGTTAAGTGTCTGAGGCAGATTTGAACTCAGGTCTTCCTGACTTCAGGGCTGGTGCTCTATCCACCTAGCTGCCACATATTTTCTCTTTAGAGAAAAGCTTTATGTTGAAATTCAAAAAAGTCCTTTCTGAAAACCTCTATTAATATTAATAGGGTTTTTTTTTTGCATTTATCTTTTTAAATGAATTTATACTTCATTTAAAATTAATATCATCAGAATTTTAAAAACTTTTTTAGATACCTTAAAAAGTGGCAATAGTTATACCTTCAAGTAAGTGTTTGTTATTGCCTTCTCATTGATCCCTCGCCATTGATCATCTTTAGCCTTCGTCTCCTTGATGTCAACAAAGAAACCTGTTACGGGAGTTCGACCAGAATAGACTGGGTGTTTCCACCGGAGAACCAGGGAGGTTTTCCTGACTTCACTATAGTTTAGACCCTGAGGTGGTCCTAGAGAAACCAAGAAATAAATGCTATGAGTACAAAGAAGAAAGATTAGATATGAACTCAGTCTTAAAACCATGTGCTTAAAGCTGTAGCATTTACAGGAAAATTTCATATTTCTAAATATATCATGATCATTTTGATGACTCTTCCTGATTACTCTGATATGAAATATTAAACACCCTTTTACTGAGCCCAAGAGACTAGGACACCAGGAAGTTGTGTCTTGCTCAAGTTGACATGGTAGACCTTACATGAATCTTCTCTCTGGACTAATTTTTGATTCCCTGACTGGTATTCTCTTGTCAGAAAAATCTAATTGGCTATATTGATTGATTATGTCTTAAATGCAAGCTGAAACTCCATAAATCTTAATTAATAAAAAGAAAACAACTCCATTGACTGGAACAGAAGTGTAATATGGTTTTATAAATATCCGAATATTTACACAGAGGTAAAAATATGCTGGAAAAAATTGGCCCTCAAATTCTGTCCTGGTAAGTATAGTTTCTTGCAAAAACCACCGCAAGGCATCACCCACTGAGCTTTTCCTCTCATATTTATATGATAGATTTTGGGGTGTATGTATTTAGTGCTTGTTCTGGCTCCCTCCTAAATGGGGATTGAGAGGACCTAGATTCAAATCCTAGTTCTGCCATTTCCTAGCTGTGGAACCATGAATAAGCTGCTTGACTTTTGGGGTTTCAGTTTCCTCAAGTATAAAATATGCATGTTGGGTAATAATGCTAGGTGACCTTTAGTTATACCTTTCAACTTTAAATGTATAATCTTATGAGTCAGGAACCCTGGTATGAATCCTGAGTTTGATATGAACTAACTTTAAGTCATTTAATTCAATTTCATTCAATTCAACAAAAATATAGTAAGTGTTTACCATGTGCCATATTTCCTCATTAGTTTATATTTACAATCTACTTCATGTTTTGTTTGCTTGTTTTAAGGGAAGTGTTCTGTAAACCTTAAATTCCTGTCTTTATTATCATTTTGACATTATTAGCAAATTATATTTCTGTTGCACCCATCAAATCAATCAATATTCTTTGCTTCAATTTCTACCAAGCCTTAATCCCTAAACGGGTGCGACCTCAAATTGAGATCTGCTGAAGACCTTACTTTAAAAAGGACCAAGGTCTCCCACTGCATCCAGGGCCATCTCCAGTTGTCCGATGTATATCTGGCCACTGGACCCAGATGGCTCTGGAGGGAACAGTGAGGCAGGTGACCTTGCCCAGCCTGTCCTCACTGAAATCCAATTCACTTGCATGTCATGGTCTGTTTCCATGACAAAGAACAACAACAAAGAATAGAATTGCAAATAAATCAACCCGACTGTGCCCTGGTGATTCCCAATTGTATAACAGCTATAGCTATAACTGTATAACTCCCAGAGTCCTTTTGGGTTTATAAAGCAGGTTTCTAACAACCACCTGATGAGGAAGATAGAGCCAGTGTTATCACCTTGGTCTTTCCAAATGAAGAACCCTAGGCCCTGGCTCACATGGTTAATCAATGTTAGAGTCTGGACTCATGACTTCTGACTCAGAGTTCACTGGGATTTCCACACTACGCTGCTCCCAGTATTTCTCTGTTCTTAACAATTGCAAACGTGACTCATCCTGGCACTCTCGCATACACACTTACACACACTTCCTTGTTCCTGAGACTACTGCCTCTGCCCCCTATTTTTGTCGCCAATGAAAAAATGTGGTATTGGAGGAAAAACACCAGCTATGGCCATAAGTGACTGCAACTTCAGTTTCTTAATCTATAAAATGAGAAGTCACATGAATGATCTCTCAGGTGCCTTCCAGAGCAGAGAATCTATTCTCTTTGACTTGTCTGTCCTGATGAACTAAGCCAAAAATGGATAGGAGGGACCAGGGGAATTTTTTCTCTCCCCTGTGATACAGCATTTGCCCTCTTTATCCCTTTATCCATATAAGAGTTCTAGAATTCTTCTGGTGCACCCCATTCTCTAACTCTCTTCAAGGATTTGAAGTACCTGGTGACAGATTTACTGTTGTGTAATTAGTAAAGAAATTCTTAAATTCAAGGTCAGCTCAATGCACAAGAGCACCCACTGAAAGTCATACCAGGAAGCATCTTCAGAACCATCAACTGTCAATTAAGAAAGGGCAATGAAAGGTGAGTGTGTTCTCCTGCTTCCTGAGTGTTTACTGATGGAAGCTGTGTTCCCCTTGACTTTCTCTTGTCTACTTTGCTTAAATTAATTATGAAAAATTGAACCAGGTCTCAAACGCATGCCTGGCTACCAGATTAGATGCATTATAGAGGAACCTAATCAAATAAAAAATCTTAAACGTTTATTTATTTATTTTACCTGGAACAGCAATGGTCCATTCTTCACATTTAAAGGATGCACTAACTTGAGAGGGAGTCCCCACCCCAGCAATGTTCACTGCAGCTACTTGGAACTGATAGACCACGTTTTCTTTCAAGTTGCTTATCTGCAAGAATAAGAAAATATTATTTCTCAAGCTTTTGGTTTAAACTTTTATTTGTTTATTGTGAAAATCAATTGTGTAATCCTCCGCAAATCACTTAATTTCTCTGAGTCTCAGTTTCCTCAACTGTAAAATGGAAGTAATAAGAGTATCTATCTCATAAGGTTGTAGTGAGAATCAAATTTAACAATATGGGTAAAAGCACTTTGCCAACTTTTAAGGGCTATGTTAATATGAGTTTTAATGATGATGATGATGATGATATCAGGCTGCTTTTTAATACTAGATTCTTACCTAAGAGTAATAATAAGAGCTAACATTTACATAGCGCCTAGTATGTGCAAAGCACTATGCTGAGCACTTTACAAATATCTTATTTAGGGTCAGCTAGATGGCACAGTGAATAAAGTACTGGGCCTGGAGTCAGGAGGACCTGAGTTCAAATCCAGTTTCAGACATAACACTTCCTAGCTGTGTGATCCTGGGCAAGTTACTTATCCCCAGTTGCCTCAGCTGGGTTTGAACTCAGATCTTACTGATCCACTGAGCCACCGAGGAGCCTCAAAAATGGAAAGAGTACTATAGTTGAACACTGAAGACCCAGACCAGAGTCTCTAGGATTGTTGAAGACATGAGATATGTTTGAAAAGGAACTTTGGAAAGAAAAGTGCTATAAATCTGTAAGTTTTCAGAAAAATTATACAATATTAGGTATCATGGACATAAAATAAATACTCAATGAATGAAACACACAAATATTTTTGATGATATTATACTTAAGTTAAAAAGGTCCAACTGCTTGGACATGCCTGAAAACAATAAATGGACATCTGTGCTTTCAGTTCTTATCAGATTCAAATGCCCTGGAAAATAGTATGTTTATCTTATGCAGGCAGTATGTCTTATCTGTTGCTAATAGGTAGAGAATAAGGGATATTGTATTCTAGATTAAATAGGGAAGGATCTCAATTTTCTTATCTGTAAAAAGAAGGGGCCAGACTCAGTCACCTTCAAGGTACTTTTTAATGCTAATATTCTACAGCATTATGATTCCCATTCCACTGATCTACCCAAATAGTCAAAAGCAAACATTCCCAGTTTTAGATCAGAGGATCATAGATTTAGAGCTCAAGAAACCTTAGAAGACATCAAATTCAATCCCTGATTTTACAGTTGAGAAAACTATGGCCCAGGAGCTTAAGGTCACACAAGTAGTAAGTGTCAGAATAAGTATTCAAATTCAAGGCCTCTGATTCTAAATGCTTCCTCATTTAAATAATGAGTAATATAAGAAACTTATACCGGTCAGTCATGATGATTGGATAGCAAGTATAAATGGGAAAACATGAAGGCAGAGACTGATGAAATCCTATGTCCTGGTATGAAAGGATGTTACTAAACAAGTCTGATTGATTGCAGCCTTTATTCTGCAGGCCTCAAAACAGATATGGTAGAAGGGAGGAAGGAAACCACAAATAAAAGCAGTAATTGCTTACTTGATACCAGATATATTTGCTCAGCCTGCTAGAATGTAATAGTAGGACAAAATTGCAAAAACATATTCTTAATATCTGAAAGAAATATCTCCTCTCAGAAGAAAGTAATAGTCTTCCCTCTAAAGTAAAGGAGAGAGAAGGAGAATCATTCTCCTCATTCTGCAGAGATAAAGTTCCATTTATTCATTTTCCTGGACACATACTTCATCAAAAGTCAATGACTTAAGAAGGAAGAAAAGGCTAAGTGACTCAAAGTGGGGACTCAGTTTCTAGAATCAGCAACCTTGCCCACTGGGGAAGGACACAACCATGTTCAACCATAAGTAGGATACTGGGTTAATTGGTTTGGTTTACTTGTTTTTATTTCTTAGTGGGAGAATTGAATGGAAAAGGAAAGAAGAAATAAGCAATTGATTGTGGCATAAGAAATCAATGTATCAAGTTAAGGATTTTAAGACTTTTCATGACAAGGACATACATCTTAGTTTTTCACAGAATCATAGAATTTCAGGGTTGGAAGAGACCTCAGCAACCAACTAGCCTACTCCATAACCCCAAATCGATATCTCTAATACAAAATACAGATCATTCAGACTGTATTTGAAAATATTCAGAGAGAAGGAAACCACTACTTCCTAAGGCATTCAACTTTAAAATTGTACTAATTGTTGGAAAGTTGTACCTTAGATCAAGTCTAAATTTGTCTTACAAATATTTAAAGCAGCTATCATAACCCCTGAGTCTTCTCTTTTCAAAGACTAAACTTTCCCAGTTCCTTCAACTAATCTTTATATGGCATGGACTCAAGAGCCTTCATTATATACTGATTTCTCCAGTTTTCTCCCAAAGAAGAAAACTTCAAAGGGAGAGGGAAAAAAAAAAAAAAACAAAACTCTTTTCTCTTTGCTACTCCCTTTAGGAAACTGGGAGAGACTAGAAGCCCATCTGAGCAGGGATTCCCATCAATATTTTAAGAACCAGGAAGTAGATATTAATTTGTACCTTATGTATACAATTCACAATGGATGGTTTGATTAGACTTTTATGTATAATATATACGAGAAAATCAGAATACAAACTACTTCTATTAAGTTTGGTACATTCCACACCATTCCTTCCAATCATACTACAAGTCCTGAACAATAATCCAAGGTTAGAAAATGCACTGGATAATTAGAATATTGAGTAACTCTTATGACTAACTTCATAAGGTAAGATAATGTGAGATTGCACTTCTTGCCTTGTATGCCTGGTCACTGATGGCCTTAATGTTGGCCTCCTTCCATTTCCCAGGTACTCCACCAATAACCTCCCGATAGTTAACATAATAGCCAGTAATTTCAGCTCCACCGGTATTATCTGGCTGCTTCCATCCAAGAACCATTGAGTCACGGAAACTTTCAAGACAAGTGATGTCATAGGGTGGAGATGGAGTAGCTGTTGCAAGATGAATACCACGTAAGTAGACAAAAATCAGCCTATTCGTCTATGGATATTGTATTTATTTAATTGGTGCTGTTCATAGAGACAATCAAATTGATAATATGAAATATAAAATATATACATTTAAAAATTAGTTTCCAGAAATCAAGCTGACACAATAGAAAATATGTATTGTAATTAGTTCTTAAAAGAGAAAAATCACTATTTTTCCCCTTCCCTAGATAGTGAAAACAGACTAGAGACACTTGGGGCAAAATGACAAGGCATTCTAAAAAATTTATCAAATCTCTACCCCCAGACTCATCATTTTTGCCTGTTTTCATCTTTGTTAGCAATCAAACAAGAATAGGAAATAAACACCATCTTTTATCTCTAGTTACTTATTTGGGTGTTCATGTATTTCCAAATTCATATTATTTCACCATTCCACATACTTACCTTTATGAAAGGTAGACATCACAGCCATGGTGATCTGTCTGCAAGTAGAGGATAACTGATACTGGAGCTTAGTTAAACACTCATCAATGTTTTCCCCTCTTTGTGGGAAGCAACATTTTAAAACAGATATAATAAGCATAATTTTTCTCTGGTATGTAACTAGGTGGTGCAGTGGATAGAGGGATGGTCTCGCAAGAAGACCTGAGCTCAAATCTTGTCTTGTATAGTTACTATCTGTGTGACCCTTAATCTGTATGTTCCTCAGTTTCCTCAAATGTAAAATGGCGATAATAATAATAAATATCTCCAAAGGTTATTATGAGTATCAAAATGAGATAATAATTGCAATGTGCTTTTGCAAACCTTAAAATGCTATAGAAATACTAGTGATTACAGTCTCTCTATCATAGTGGTAGAATAATTTTCAAATGGTTCCCATGATACTATTCAGCTGCTGAACATGCTTAATGTCAAAACCGAATAAAATTGAGAGGGTATTTTAAGTCTTCTCTGATTTAGAGTGCCCTTCCTCATTAATTTATCAGTCAGTCACTGAAAATGTAATTTTAGATGATGACACTTGAGAAATCATCTAGAAATGAAGGATAATTTTCTACATATTTACAAGAATTCTAGGAAACACCCTCCACAAAAATCTTATTCTGAATTCTAGAAGGCTGTAACGGCAAAGCCCAAATTCTTTCATATTCTACCCAATGGGAAAAGTTTTCAGTATACATCTAGCATCTACAGTATGTCTATAGCCCAAAAACCAACCCATTTAAGGACATAGAGGAACATCACCAGTAAGGTAGTGATGTTGAATTTTTTTTTTCTGGCTACCATAACTGATGAAATTAATAAAAGCATCTAATGATCCTCATTTCTCCATGACATGACTCCTTCCACTTCTGCAGTAACAATGGGAGAGTAGCAGAAAATGGAATAGAAGGCCTTTAGCATCAAACAGTTCATCTACCATCTGTAAGGATTTATCTAACTATTGATACTCTTAACATGTGATCTCTGAACAGTAACTCACAACCTGTCATCCTACCAAGGTAACTGAACAAATCTTAGTGACACATTAGAACCTCTAAAATATTTAAAGAACAAGAGGGAGACCTCCATTGAGGTAAAATGGATGGATTCTCTATGGGGAACTTATGGAAAGACATGTACTAGAACTGCACAAAATGAGATAGTGTGGAAAGTTTGTGACCTGCATCAATGAAAAGTGTATCCTCTCTGAAAACATCAAAAGTCCACCAAAGAACTACATTAGAGAAAGTATAGAAGCAGGTTCATTTGGATAAAGCTTTCTTTCAGGGTTTGCCTTGGTAAACACTATATACTATGAAATGTCCAATTTCATACTATGTACTATGAACAAACCAGTAGGTTAATAACCAACTATTATAACACTGAAATTTCAGGTGCTAAAAAGTAGACTATCATATAATGGGAAAATAAATAAATTAACTGGAAAAACAGTTTTATTTAGCCCTTCTTTCTCAGATAGCTTTCCAGATTTTCAACTTACTCTTCTAAGTTTAATACTAGAAAATTCATATCATGTCTTTGACATGATATAACACAACTGACTTTTAGCTGAAATATAAAGTGAAAATCTGAGCATCAGTCATCAAAAGATAATACCTAGGATGACAGCAAAACAACTTCATGTAATCTCATGTAATTACACTTACAATTACAATCTCATGTAATAAACACTTTCTCTTATACAATTAATAGGAATGTTATATAAGAACCCCATGTGGGTTGTGAATGATAGTGAAGTCATTTCCATTATGATTTTACAGAATGTAAGATTCTTGAGGGAAAGGACTGTTTTGATTTGTCTCTTTATACTCTAGTGTCTAGTGCACAGTGATTGACAGATAGTATATATTTAACAAATGCTTATTGAGTTAATGCTTCCAAATATAAAAAACTTACCAAAGATGTTTCAAAACCACCAAATTTTGGACAAAGAATCTATGTTGACCGCATTATCCAATGATATTGAATGTTCTACTGTTAATAAATATAATGCATAATGAACAAGGAAAGGAAACGTATAAAATGGTTTTTATAGACCATGCAAAAATGTGCTCTGTATGGACACCAAAAGATGAAAAACCATCAGCCTGAGAGAAGAAATGAAACACTGATGATGATGAAATGACAAATGACTGTGAGTAGGACAATGAGATGAATGAATACATTGATGGAAACTATTGATGGATAGAGACTGGTGGAATGACTTGACTTGACAGGTTCTCACCTACAGCCTTCTTCTTTTTCCCTTTTTCCAAAGTTGCAGGGTTAGACTTACTTATCCCCTGATCAGCTGCTTTTGGAGGTTCTGCTGGTGGCGTATGATCCTCCTGAACTATTTCACTTACTTCTTTTATTTCTGATTTCTCCTTAGCAGCTCCCTTCTTCGATGCTGGAGTACGTGCCTGCTTATCCTGAACTCTTTCACTTATTTTACTGACTTCTGTTTTGTCCAGTCTATCAGAGCTACTGGGTGGTGTGTGTTGGTTAAATTTATCACCACTATCAAGCAAAGCAGCTTTCTTAAAAGTTGGCTGGGAGGCTTCATGCATGCCTCCCTTGTAGTCGGTTAGTCCACCAGTTTTATCACTCAGTTCAGGCCACACAACTTGAGACACTCCTCCCCCTACAAGTGCCAGAAAACAACAGAAAACACTTTGAACCAGAAAAGGTTATGGATCTGCCATTAATTAACAGACCAAAAAAGGAGAACATCAACAACAGCAAGAGACAGAACAGAAGTAATCTCGTTGTTACAGAAATCAGAATACATTTGGGTTGGCAAGAGATATGAATGCCATATGTCTCACACACTTTCCACCAAAGGATATTCTAACACCTCTATTAACCGAGCAAATGAAGAAATACAGAGAAAACCACAGACAGAACATGAACAATTTTGATTTTCCAAAAACCAAAGTGCTTTTTAAAATATGCAAAACATGTCTCATACATTACACGCAAGAAGACATTTAATTTTCTCTGTTATTCAAGAGGATGAAGAAATGAACATCCATAACATAATAGAACACAAGCAGCACTGTTTTATGGATATTAGAATTCACGTATATCAACAAGAGCACTTGGATGCACCTCCCAACCTTAATGAAGAATGTAGTCTTGGGAGCTCACTAAAAGGTAACTGATATTAAATAGGGTATAGGAACTGATATAAGGAACTTCCAGAAGAGGGAAGTCTCTCTACCAATATGATTGGCACTCTCTCTGTAACAAGTCTTAGGGATTTGTCTACAGCACAGAGACAGTCAATGAATTGCCCAGAATCACACAGCAAATAGGTCAGAACATCACAGGCCAAATCTTTAAACACATATATACTATGCTGTGCATGATAATTAAATAATATTTTAAATATTTAACGTTTAACTAGGTGGTGAGTAGATAGAGCACAGTAATTGGAATAAAAAAGATCTGTATTTGAATCTGGCCTGAGATTTGCAAGCTGTGTGACCTTATTTATTAAAGTCAATTGAGACAACAACATGTAAAGTGTTTTACAATCTTTCAAATGCTATAGAAATGTAGGTATTATTATTATCAATATACTAATTAATATATTAATTAATAAGCATAAGTATTTTAGTATAGGCCCAAATTATCCATTTCATATTTCTTTTACCTTTGTTATATATATATATATATAAACATATATATATATACACATATATATATAAGGTTGGAGGTACATCTCATATATTCAGATAGAATTAAAATGAAGAAAGCATACTATGAGTGTCAGTAAACAGGTATTTTAGTTGCTTTAGACTAGAAATAGAGGTGGAGATGAAACAGGAATGAGCCAGCAGCTTTATGTGACATGCATGAGTTTTAGAGGATGATAGTAGTAGGATCAGGGATGGAGACAGACCAGGATCTGGTGATGATGAAGTGATATTTTTAGGCAGCATGATGATGTGTATTATGGATGATATACCATGTCATGGAGTTTGACTGGCCCTCCACAGTTCCCAGGATGAGCATGAAGTTAGAATGAAGTTTCACACAAGGATTCATGAAAAACATCTGGGGAAGCTTGGACTTGTCAAGATGAAAAGGCTACAGGTGCACAGAAACTGGATAAGTGATGGAATGTCTGCATAATGACAGCTATGAAGTATTAGATGCCACCTAGAGCAAAGAATGCTCTAAGGATGGTACCATTAAACTACATAAGAAGTTTATAACATCATTTCTGGAAGGAAAAAGACATCTCACTTTATGCACTAGAAAGATTGAAATTCATTTTTCCTATTGAGTTAAACATGGATAGAAGACCTACCAATAGCAGCTTTCACTTCAATTGCTTCTGAATCCTGTGAATATTCACTGAGTCCAGCTGCATTCACAGCCCTGACTCGGAAAATATAATTCTGACCAGTAAGAAGTCCATGGCAGATAAACCTAAAAAGAAGAAGGAAAAAAAAAAAAGATTTTTTTTTTCCTTTTTTCCCCTAAGAAATCTGTTGGAGAAAAAAATGAATTATATGGGTTTCTAATCTAGGTTAATTCTTTTATTTTGGGGAAAGTGCTATTTAAAATAACAACAAAACAATCCTTACTCCAAACTAAGTTGTGTTTGGATTAGAGACAGGAAGAAAATGAAGGCACTATAAATGCACAGTGAATAATAGAACACTGGGACCAAAGTCAAGAAGACCTGAGTTTCAAAATCTGCCTTAGACACTTAACTAGTTATGTGATCCTGGGCCAATCACTTAATCTGTGTTTACTTGATTTTTCCCATTAGTAAAATGGTGATAATGATAATTCCCAAGCCAGGATTATTTTAAAGATCACAACAATGCTTGGCACACAATATGTGTTCTATAAATAAATACTATTTTTATTACCCCTACTCATTCAAAAACAGGGAAACCTACAGAAGATAGCAGCCATTTATTCATAAATGTCTACAGGCATTTCATGTAAAGTCAATAACCAGGGAAGTTATACTAAGACTTGAAAATAAGATTCTGGAAAATAAATTCCAAAATACTAAATTCTACTTTAAAGGGTCATCTCTTACGCTGACATTGTCTCAACTAAGGTAGAATAACCAGGAAAATTCCACCAAGAATTGAAAATAAGATGATGAAAAGTGGATTTCAGAATTGTAATTTTGACTTCCCACTGATATTGCTTCCTGCGACATTTAGATAAAGGAGTCAGTAATGAGCTACAAAATCCTTGGGCAGTTTCACACATCACATTTCCACTCCATTAGGCTAGAAATAGTTATTCTATGAATCACTATAACATTCTATCCCATCGGTAAGAGCTGCCAGAGCCTAGGAAATAACAGCTGTCTGTTAATGATCATTAATTTTAAGAATATTAGGGTTGTAAAATATTTATTACAAGAACCTATAACCCAGCCCTTGAGAGGCCAATGTATCAACATCACCAGGAATAGAATGCACCCGAAAACGCACTGCCTGGGGTAGTTGTTTCAACACAGATACAGCAAAGTTTGGAAGAGGAAAATGAAAAAAAACATAATGAGGAAATAATGCCTTTGATCCAGGCTAAAGTGAATTCACTGCAAAAGTATTAGTTAACATTCTGACTTTTAACCCAATTTATTTCTATTCTCTAGTACTTAGAGATTTGAAAAAGAACTAACCTATCCCTGATGGCATGCTGATTACTCAGAAGCAGCCCCTCTGAAAGAGCAAAATGTTACTCAGGTCTCCTCAATTTAGTCCTGAGCCTTCAATTCTGTGGGTTTTCTTTAGGAAACTGAAAGCATCATTCATTGGTAAAAATAGATGCTATAATAATTATTGATAATAGTATATTATATTATAAACATTTTTCTTATATGGTTCTCAGAATATTACTGTGAGTAGGAATATCAGGTATTATTATCCTCATTCTACATATAGGTAAACTGAGTCTTAGAGCTGTTAAATAACTTGTTCTGGTTCACATAACTAGAACGTGTCAGACAGGATGTGAACAAGCTCTCTTCTGATTATGAATAGAAATTTATAGTTTTCTTTCCACTATACCAACTGCCTTGTCTTTGTAAATCATAATAAAAAATATTTACACAGCACAGAAATTAACAAAAAGCTAAGTTAAGTCATCCCAGCAGATATTATTCCACTGATTTTAATTATGTTGATGTTCAGAATCTTAAAAATATTAATACTTCCCTCATCTGTACAAACTGTATGTTATATGTAATCCTGCATAATTTGTTATTTGGGCACCAAGTCTTTATATTTCAAATATATATACTGGCTATTGTACAAAAAAATAGAAATTAAAAGGCAGAGTAGGGGAGAGAAGACAGACAGAGAGAGGGAGGGAGGGAGGGAAGAAGGGAGAAAGAGAAAGAGAAACAGACAGAAAGACAGAAAGACACAGAGAGACAGAGACAGAGACAGAGAGACAGAGATAGAGAGAAGAATCAGAAAGACAAAATTTTGATTGAGTTCACAAGCACTTGACATTGTGGGTAGAAAACAAAACAAAATATTGTTTATAACATTTCAAGGAGCCATAATTCACTTGTAAATAATTCATGATATTTTTAATATCTTTTTTATCTCCCTTTAGATTTTTATAAATGCCTAATTAAGTTTAACTGTTTTATTGATTTCCCCCATTGTTTCTTGGTGGCAGAATTCTACTGCATCATCACTGCCACCTGCCACTATTTTACATTATGATCTTCATTACCGTGAGCCTTTAACAGGGTTGTTATTGCATGGTTCCCACTGATTAGATCCAACAACACTTGATTCAATGTAGTATCCAACCAACTCTTTAGCATCTTTTGATTCCTCCCAAGTAACAACCACTGAAGTATCTGTATTTCTGCTTGGAATGATTTGGCCAGGGGCTTTGGGAATATCTGAGAAGAAGGGAAAATAAGTTATTGATTGAAATTAAGTTTGGATTTCAGAAGCCAAAACAATGAAATGTTTTGGTGTAGCTATAGACATCATTTTGGATTTTGGATTACATTTCACGACAAATAGATGAATATTACTATCTCTGGTAAATTAGTATTTGAGAAACATCTTTTCCAGTGACTCTCAAAATCAATGATCTGAACTCAAAACTTTAAAAAAGAATGTTAAAAACTGTATATGTAATTTGTGAATATTTAATGAATTAAATAAAATATATATTCAAAAAGAAATCAAATGCTCTTTCAAAGCTATCATAAAATGCAAGCTTGGCTATATACTTACCAAGTTTGTCCCCAACCACAGTAACATCAGTTGCCTCTGAAGGCTCGCCAACTCCTGCTGAGTTAGAGCATCGAACCCGGAAACGGTAGGATTTCCCTTCAGCTAAATCGAACAGGGCAAAACGAGGAGACTTTACGGGGATCTCCGTGTTGACTCTTTGCCAGTTCTCTGTATCTGCCACGCACTGCATTCAGAAGAACAAAAGTTTTCAGAATAGGGAAGATTTCAATCTAGATTTGAATCCCAGTTTGGCTGTGCCACATGGTTTACCATGTGCTATTATTGTTTATGTAAAATTGGAATGGGGATCTGCAAGGAGTAGATAGAATATTAGCTTTGTAGTCAGGAAGACTGGAGTCAGAATCTGGCTTCAGATGGTAACTGTGTTACTCCAAGAGGTGTCTTACTCTCTCTGGGCCTATTTTCTTCACATCTGTAAAATGAAGGGGTTAGATTTGATGAGCTCTTTAGTTCCTGTTGGCTCTTAATTTGGGATCCTATCATCCTCTGAAATGTCAGAGAGACCAAGATACAGAGACAGACAGACACAGAGAAAAAGAGACAGAGACAAAGAAAAGAGAGAGACAGAGAGGCACATAGAGACAAAGAGAAGACAGACAGAGAGACAGAGAGATAGAGACAGAAAGTCAGAGACAAAGAGCCAAAAAAAGAGAGAGACAGA